>JANHMN010000013.1:71548313-71563571 GCA_030674055.1 Rhabdomys pumilio | reverse complement strand
AGAGAGAGAGAGAGAGAGAGAGAGAGAGAGAGAGAGAGAGAGAGAGATTGCTCCTGGTTTTATTTATGCTTTGTATAGTTCTTTTTGTTTCTACTTGGTTGGTTGATTTCAGCCCTGAGTTTGATTATTTCCTGCCGTCTACTCCTCTTGGGTGTGTTTGCTTCTTTTTGTTCTAGAGCTTTCAGGTGTGCTGTTAAGCTGCTAGTGTATGCTCTGTCCAGTTTCTTTTTGGAGGCACTCAGAGCTATAAGTTTTCCTCTTAGCACTGCTTTCATTGTGTCCCATAAGTTTGGGTATGTTGTGCCTTCATTTTTATTAAATTCTTAAAAGTCTTTAATTTCTTTCTTTGTTTCATCCTTGACCAAGTTATCATTGAGTAGAAAGTTGTTCAGTTTCCATGTGTGTGGGGGGGAGGGCTTTCTGTTGTTTTTATTGTTATTGAAGACCAGCCTTAGTCCATAGTGATCTGATAGTATGCATAGGATTATTTCAATCTTCTTGTATCTGTCGAGGCCTGTTTTGTGACCGATTATATGGTCAACTTTGGAGAAGGTACCATGAGATGCTGAGAAGAAGGTGTATTCTTTTGTTTTAGGATGAAATGTCCTTTAGATATCTGTTAAATCCATTTGGTCCATCACTTTCGTTCGTTTTACTGTGTCTCTGTTTAGTTTCTGTTTCCATGATCTGTCCATTGGTGAGAATGGAGTGTTGAAGTTTCACACTATTATTGTGTGCAGTGCATTTTGTGCTTTGAGCTTTAGTAAAGTTTCTCTTATAAAGATGGTCCCCTTGCATTTGGAGCATAGATGTTCAGAACTGAGAATTCTTCTTGGTAGATTTTTCCTTTGATGAGCATGAAGTGTCCTTTCTTATCTTTTTTGATAACTTTTGGTTGAAAGTCAATTTTATTCGATATTAGAATGACTATTCCAGCTTGTTTCTTGGGACTATTTGCTTGGAAAATAGTTTTCCAGCCCTTTACTCTGAGGTAGTTTCTGTCTTTGACACTGAGGTGGGTTTTCTATATGCAGCAAAATGCTAGGTCCTGTTTAAGTATCCAGTCTGTTAGTCTATGTCTTTTTATTGGAGAATTCAGTCCATTGATGTTAAGAGATATTAAAGGATAGCGATTGTTGCTTCCTGTTATTTTTGTTCTTAGAGGTGGAATTATGTTATATGGCTGTCTTCTTTTAGGTTTGTTGAAAAAAGATTACTTTCTTGCTTTTTCTAGGGTGTAGTTTCCTTCCTTATGTTGGAGTTTTCCATCTACTATCCTTTGTAGGGCTGGATTTGTGCAAAGATAGTGTGTAAATTTGGTTTTGTCGTGGAATATCTTGGTTTCTCCATCTATGGTAATTGAGAGTTTTGCTGGGTAGAGTAGCCTGGGCTGGCGTTTATGTTCTCTTAGGCTCTGTATGACATCTGTCCAGCATCTTCTGACTTTCATAATCTCTGGTGAGAACTCTGGTATAATTCTCATAGGTCTGCTTTTATATGTTACTTGATCTTTTTCCCTTACTGCTTTTAATATTTTTTTCTTTGTTTTGTGCACTTGGTGTTTTGACTATTATGTGATGGGAGGAATTTGTTTTCTGGTCCAGTCTATCTGGAGTTCTGTAGGCTTCTTGTATGTTTATAGGCATCTCATTCTTTAGGTTAGGAAAGTTTTCTTCTATAATTTTTAAAAGATATTTACTGGCCCTTTAAGTTGGGAATCTTCACTCTCTTCTATACTTATTATCCTTAGGTTTGGTCTTCTCATTGTGTCCTGGATTTCCTGGATGTTTTGGGTTAGGAGCTTGCATTTCGAATTTTCTTTGACTGTATGTCAATGTTTTCTATGGTATATTCTGCACCCAAGATTCTCTCTTCTATCTCTTGTATTCTGTTGGTGATGTTTTCATCTATGACTCCTGATCTCTTTCCTAGGTTTTCTGTCTCCAGGGTAGTCTCCCTTTGTGATCTTTATTGATTCAATTTCCATTTTTAGATACTGGATGGTTTTGTTTGATTCCTTCACCTGTTTGGTTGTGTTTTCTTGCAATTCTTTAAGGGATTTTTGTGTCTCCTTTTTAAGGGCTTCTTCTAGTTTACCTGTGTTCTCCTGTATTTCTTTAACGAAGATATTTATGTCCTTGTTAAAGTCCTCTATCATCATCATGAGATGTGACTTTAAATCAGAGTGTTGCTTTTCCAGTGTGTTGGGGTATCCAGAGCTCACTGTGGTGGGAGAACTGGGTTCTGTTGATGCCAATTAGCCTTGGTTTCTGTTGCTTAGATTCTTGCGCTTGCCTCTTGCCATTTGGATATCTCTGGTGTTGGCTGGTCTTGCTGTCTCTGACTGTGGCTTGTCCCTCCTGCAAACCTGTGTGTCAGTACTCCTGGGAGGCCAGTTCTCTCTGGGATCAATTTGGGTGTGGAGAGCTGTGGCACAGGGTCAGCTCCAGGGTGCAGATGGAAACCAGAAGGATCCTGTCCCCAGCTGTTCCTTGGCTCCTGTGTCCTGATGACTCTGGGCAGGTCCCTCTTAGGCCAGGAATTTGAGAAGAAGTGGTGGTCTTACCTGTGCTCACAGGCGTGTTGGCACTCCTGGGAGACCAGCTCTCTCCCTCGGTGTTTGGGTGTGGAGTGCTGTGGCACAGGATCGGTCTCTACCTTTTGTTCTTAATAGTTTTTATTAATTGTTTGTGAAAGCCATACGATGTATTTTAATCATATTCACTTCTGACTCCTCTGGGATCCACCAGCCCATGGCTTCCAGCTCATCGTAGCTTCTTATATGTGCATTCATATTTGTGGAATGAGTACATAGATGATGACGATAAAATTACTTGTTAGACTGGTTTGTTGATTAGCAAATGAGATATGTTCCATTTCATTTGGTATTCTCTGGTAGAAGCATCTGACATGGCTATGTATCACTGCTCTATAGACTTTTGCTGGGATTTAGTTAGCCAAATCTGCCTGGCTACACATTAATTCACATCTTTTGCTATTAAAACAATGCCTTATGAGGAGTCTTTGTGCACAGATCGTGGCAGATACAAGCAATAAATTCTTTGGCTCAAGTCTGAAAACATTGGAGTGTCATGTCATAAAGCATGCCCACTGTAAAGGTTCCCAACATGTTAGTTTCCCCAGGCTTGTCCTCCTGGCATGTTATCCTAAAAGGCACTGCCAGTTTGATAAAGGAAAAATGCTGGGCTCCATGCCACACCACATACTAGGCCACTTTGGCACAGTTTTAGTGTGAATATATATATGAATATATATATGATCACTTATGAGCTTCAGGTTTTTTCTTATTTTTATTGGCCACTAACATTTTTATTTTTGCTTTAACTATGTTCTCTATGTTTGTCAGAGCATGTGTCTGTTTTTTCATTCATCTGCAGGCACTCTTTGAATATAAACCAAGTTGAGGATGCCAGCAAATTCTTCCTGATTTGCTGTTTGTCTCCATTTTAGTTATGTTTATTATCATTGTTAATTGGAAACAAGGTCTGCTCTGTTACTCAGGCTGTCCTGAAATTTATAATCCTCCTGCCTCAGCCTAATAAGTGCTGGGGTTTTGGGTGCATGCTACCACACATACACTTTTTGGTGTACACAGCATTTTATTATAAAAACAAAGAGTAAAACCATCTTTGGTTTTCTGACCGTGTCTTCAGATCGTGACAGCAGTGCATCACTGTGCACCGTCTGTGTAAAGCTCCTCTGAGGTGCTGGAGGCTAAGGAGCCACAGAAAGGAAGGCGCTCGTGCTTACCTTGAGCATTTGGTATTTAGTTTGTGGTGATCCGTGCAGTAGAAGCAGGCTCTAGCTGAGCACCTCCAGGATCAGTCACCGTGTCTGAGGAGAACACTGGCATGTCCTTGCTTCTTCGTGATGCTCAGCAGCACATATTGAGTCATCAACACAAGACGGAAACCAGGACAGAAGGAGAGGGGGAGTGATGAAGCAAACGTTTGCTCGCTGAGAAGTTCAGAGTTCAATATACCTTCTAAAAATACGTTAAATATTTATTTTTAATCACATGTATGCATATGTGTCTGTGTATGGGTATGTACATATATATGCATGTAGGTGTTCATGGAGGGAAGAGTTATCAAATTCCTTGGTGCCACAGTTACAGGTTGTTGTGAACTAACTGACATAGGTGCTGGGAACAGAACTCATGTCCTCTGGAAGAGCAGTTTCCTAACCACTGTCATCTCTCCAGACCCATTACTACCACCACCACCATCACCACCACCACCACCACGACCACCATCACCACCACCATCACCACCACCACCACCACCACCACCATCACCACCACCACCATCACCACCACCACCATCACCATCATCATCACCAACATCATTGCCATTATAATATATGTGCATGTGATGTGTGTGTGAGTGTAGCTATCACATGGGGGTTAGAGAACACATTTTAGGAGGCAGTTCATTTCCTGCCTTCCACTGTAGAAACTGAACATGGAACTCAGGTCACCAGGTTGCTGTAGCAGGCACCGTCACCGTCACAGTTTGAGTCCTCTCACAGGCCCTCAAACCTCTTAAAAAGTAGCCCAGTTTTGCTATCATTAAAATCATGCTATCATGAAAATTGTGGATGTTTAAGGTAACAGCTCCATATTCCTGAAGATGAAAGAAAGGTAGGATTTAAAGACACAAGGTAAGAGGTTTAAGCACCTGTTCACCGGGTTAGCCAGGGTGTGTGGAAAGGACCCTCTGAAGCAAGCATTACCAATACAGTGATGGAGGGTGTACTCTCCCCTTCCTGTTCTCAGAGAGACTAGGAACACACACGACAGACTCGGTTTCTCCCTGTAGCATTATTTAAAACAACAACAACAACAAAACCATTGCCAGCTGAATAAGTATGCTTGTTACTGACCCACAATGCCCAGAGGAGGGCTCAAGGAGCACTTAAGGGAGAAGAATTCAATTTTGTAACTTCTCTTTTGCATTTATAGTTTGCTTGTGGTATTTTTGGTGTGCACACAGCTTGTTCCCTCAGAAGTTAAATGACTTCAGATGATGTAGGAGATTCTGTTTTCTCAAGACTGACACAAACACATGCTCACGTGTCCTTCCTGCATGTGGCCACTGCTTTGGGCCTGTGGTAATATGGCATTTCATGGTGGTGGCATGTGGTGAAACGGCTCACTCCACTATGAAGATGTGAAAGAGAAAAGGACAGGGACCAGGGTCTCACAATCACTTTTGAGGTTACACCTCTGATGACCCCAAACCACCCACTAAGAAGGCCCTCTTAAAATGTTCTACCACCTTCCAATAGCACTAAGATGAGGAATAAGCCTTGAACATGGGGGCTTTGGGGGCTCGTTTCAGATCCAGCATTGCAGTTCTGCTGATGGAACAGTCACATTATTCTCTGATGAGCAGGTAATAAGAAATACGGCTTTGCCAATTTCTGGAAACCCTACACAGAACACTGGAATTGAGATGCTGTGATGGTTTGTATATGCTTGGCCCAGAGAGCATAAGACTTGCCTTGGTCATGGTGTCTGTTCACAGCAGTAAAACCCTAACTAAGACAGATGCTTAGGAAGCAAGAGAGAATTCCTAAACTGATCTTAAGACTCAACATTCAGAGAAGCCAGCAGCCAGAAGGAAACCTGGAAACGTGACACTTCCTGTGCTGGCTGCCACATTTGGCCTGGTTTGTAGGAAGTGGTATCAGAATAAGTTCCTGCTTCCAAACCCTACTTCCCAATTTTTAATTTTTATTTACTTTTCTTTTTGATTTTTCAAGATAAGATGTCTCTGTGAAGCCCTGGTTGTCCTGGAACTCACTTTGTAGACCAGGCTGGTCTTGAACTCAGAGATCCACCCTGCCTCTGGGTGCTGGGATTCAAGACATGTGCCACCATTTCCCAGCTCCCATCATCTTTTTAAAATTGCATTGGCTTTCGATTTTTCAACACCTACTTTAGTAAGGGTTCTTAAACACTTCAACCTCCCTTCTAGCCCATCACCATCAGAGGTAGTGGAGAAGAAAAGTTAATAGGGCAAAGGGGAACACGGGCCTGTTTAGAAATAGTTCTTTGTGGCGATTCTAATCTTCATTGTCAGCGGTCCAGTCTCTAGCAAACACCAATATGAATCAGCAGCTGCAGTCCAGTCCAGTTGGCAGACATCTCTCACCAGTCAGCAACTGCAGTTTGATCCAGAAGAAACCGAGAGGCTCTGCTGATTGCCTGAGTCCTCGAAGTGGTAAGAAATGGCAGACTATCATGAGACATTCTCTGGTGAGTTACTCTCTATGAAGTTTTGGCAAGTGAAGATGAGCAAGTTGAACCAATGCCACGGCATCATCGGAGAAGACTACCAAGGTAGCGCTACATGAGCCAAGGCCAGAGCACTGTCTGTGGGGTCATATTTATATCATTTCTAGACATCATATGTTCTCTCATATGTCTGCCTCAGCAAAACATCCTTTCATCTGTGCCTGCCCCAGCAAAGCATCATGTGATATAACTGAGTTTCAAAAAAACCCCAGAAATTTCCACTTCAAAATCATGAGAGAAAAATATAGATAAGGCTTACCATTTCAATCATTTGAAATTGTCTTCTTGAATGGACTTCAGTATAGTTATTGAGTCATACAGTTGTCTCGATAACACCCCATCTCATATTAAACACCCTGTCCCCACCCCTTGGGTAATCCTCCTCCTTTACCACTATGGCTTTGAGTTTCACGTAAGTGAAATCATTCTTCACTTGACTTTCAGGGCCTGTTTGCTTTACATAGCACAGGTCCTTGTGTCAGGAAGACCAGCTATAACCTCCCTGAGTGGTGCAGGTGTCAATCCAGCCTGTGTCCCTGAGTCCTAGGTTCTGAAGAAAATAAAAGTCGTTAAGGGTGTAGCTCAGTGGTAGAGGCCTTGCTCAGTGTACTTGAGACTTTGGCTTGGGTCCCTACCACCCAAATGATGATTCTCAGAAAAACCAACTCCATCATTTTGGGCCAAGTTTAAAGTAACCATTTATTAAATATTATATACTGACCAAGAGATGGACTTCAGTCAGAACCACTCACCAAAATTTCCCAGCTGGAATGGCCTGGAGCCATGTGTTACAGGGACTTATAAAGACAAACTTATAGGTCACCATACTTTTCCATGGAGCGTTGTTATTTCCCACGAACTACAATTCCCAGAATTCTAGGAAGTTTCCTGGTTCCTGGGCAGTTGGGGCTTATGGGTTAATTTGAACCAAAACCATACCAAGTCAATTGCTCAGTCTCTGGTTGGAAATGTAGCTCAGGTGTCAAGCATCACCAGTTTCAGAGCAATGACTTCTGGTTCCTAACTCTGCCCTTGATCAGAGCTATTGACTAGCTAGGCCAGGTGCTCTCAGCTTTACTTCCTGCCAGATGAGCATTGCCTTGTATCTTGGAAATTTTCTTCAGCTATGCGAATCCTAACTAATGATGTTACCACCTCCAAGAACTAAACTACTGTTACCAGCAGCAAGGCACAGGTAACAAAATAACTCTTAACCAAGCCTTAAAGCAAACAGCTAGGACTTTTTGGTCTTGCCCAGAGGGATTCTGACCTACGAGAGGAGTTACAAAGAAGTAGATCCCTGCTGTTCCTTTAATGTTGTTTTAGGGCGTGCAAATGATGCTCTCACACCCACTAACACTCAGCTCTGAAGTTAAAAACAACCACGTGGCACTTTGGCCCACTCCAGAGTGTGTGCCCTGCTTTGTGGTTTTATGTGATTTGTGCGCGGTGTAGACTTGACGTGGAGCAGGCAGTGAGAGCGTTGTAATTAGAAGCACTTTCCAAGGAAATTACAGTGACAAGTAAAGGCTTGGGGGTTTCCGGGGAGCCCGGGGCTATTCATTACAGGTACTTGGGCAGTGCAGCTGTGGAGCTAACAACTGTTCAATTACTATGCCCCTGGTGCGGGCACAGGACAAACAGAGCCACTCTGAGCTCCTGTCTATGCCAACGCTCCACCATATGGTTAAACTTTTCATTGTTTAAAAAAGAAAAGAGAATTGCTTCAGATTGTCCCTTTTTCTTCCACCATATCAGAGTTGATACTAGCCGTTGTTACCCTGCAGGGCCAACATTTCCTGGGAGCTAATGACTGGCTGGCCTAGGTACCCTGAGCTTTCCCTCCAGTTAGTCCTTAATTGCTGCACTAAGAAGTACTTTCCAATCAAATTATTGTTTAATCCAAACAAAAGAAAATGACCTGTTATTGCTGTCAACAGCAATGGTCAGCTCTTCCTAGGAGTCTGGGAATGTGGAGATGGAATGGGGTTTAAGTATAGAAACAAATGTTTCAGGTTGCCTGCACATCCTTGGGGACTTCTGCATTTAGGCACCCTGGTAAACAGCTGAGCCAGAACGCTGCCTATGAAAAGAAATAGGGAAACATACAAAACAGAAAGTTTGTAAGTGGTCCTCACCATTTTCAATAAGGTAT
This sequence comes from Rhabdomys pumilio, assembly GCA_030674055.1. Classification (NCBI taxonomy): domain Eukaryota; kingdom Metazoa; phylum Chordata; class Mammalia; order Rodentia; family Muridae; genus Rhabdomys; species Rhabdomys pumilio. The sequence continues at coordinate 71,555,094 of JANHMN010000013.1, read as the reverse complement.
GTGCCTGTTACCTGTTAAGAAAAGGTTTCTTTACTCTTATTTTATGTGTCTGAGTGCATGCATGTGCACCACATGCAACACACAGCCGCCACATGGGTGCTGGGAACTGAACCCATGTCCTCTGCAGGGCCCTTAAGCCATAGCTCCAGCACTGGTCTGTGTGAATCTTAACCACTTTAAAAAGTGGTTCTCGGGTGTTCCATCCAGTCACATGGTTGTGCAACCAACCCACATTGCTGCTCACCCACTGGACTCAAACTTTTTCCACTCCATCTAAGGTCCCCTTCCCACAACCCTGGCAACCACTGTTCCCTTTGTCACTGTGTCTTTGGCAGTTCTGGGTGGCCAAAATAATGAAAGCTCACTTCACAATGATTAGGTTTCATTCACGTTTCTCGGCACACTATATTATATTCCACTGTGTAGATAAGCCAGGATGGCCGTGAGGGCTCCATCACCCAGCTGCTGTGAATAACTCTGCCGTGTTTAACTTGTTCCCCTTAGCTTCACTGAGCCCTGGGGAGGTGGTCACTGCCTTGCTGCCTCTTACACCTACTTCTGAGATCAACAGGACACTAGGTGGCCTGTAGCTGCAGACCCCACTCAGGATGATAATTTGAGATTCCACATGGCTTACCAGAGGAGCAATTTCAGGGCTCAATCCAGGCTGAGTCCCTGAGCCTTGGATTCTGAAGAAAATGAACCCTTCATATCCAAATTGCTCAGCCTGGGGCTGGCAGTGTAGCTCAATGGTAGAGAACCTGCTCAGTTTGCTTGAAGTTCTGGGATCAATTCCCAGCACCCAAACAAAACCATCAGCTGCTTCTAGGCCTGGAGATGTGGATAAGTGGTCAATACTTGCTTATTCTACTTGATTCTCTGTATTTGATCCCCAGAACCCAACTCAAACCAACTCCTGCCTGGACTTGATGCTGGATCACATACCTGAACCATATCTGTTGGTTCATGTGTTGGTCTGCACAGCTCCTGTCCCGGGTCCTACATTCTTCTTGCAACCAAGTGGAACTTGCAAGGATGAGGCCAGGGTGTTCTAGACTGAGGGTACTCATAGTCAGCTTTGTAGGTGTATGAGGAATATTGTCTTTGGCTTGTCATAAATGGGGGACACTATATTGATATTTAGCCTGTTAGGACAATGACTTTCCATAAGTGAGAGTATGGGGCTGTGGTGCCCGTGGCCATGGTGCCCATGCGTGAGCATGGGTTCTGTTGGGCTGAGTTGTGGGTCCCGTGTGTCTGCTACCCCAAGTGAATGAGACTCTTGGTTGAGGTGACTTGCTTGGCTGGGTCATGGCTGGCTCTGCTAGCTTAGCAGCTGAAAGGGGCAGAGGGGGAGAAGATGAGCTCCGGCAGTGCCCCAGGGGAAATGAGACTCTCATGGCTGGCTTGGCTAGCTCCGCTTGGGTTGGTGGCCTCTCTGTGGCTGGAACATAGAGAAGTCCTCTGTGGGAGATTCAACTCAGTAGTTGAAGGCCTTCTCCACAGTCCCCCATGGCGGTCCCCAAAGACAAGAGGTAGTCCATGGTTTTAAAAGGTTTATTGTGATGGCGGAAACTGGATAAAGTTGTACCCCATGTTCTCAGGTAAGGCCTGAGGTTAAATACCTTTTGCAAGGAGAAGGAGGGTCTGGGAAGGAATACTTAATTGGCTACATCCTCTGCCCTTTAGGTAACTCATGAATATGGAGATCTCTTGAGGCTCTGGGGCCTGTAGTCACACCCTCTACCTGTGCTACGTGACCAAAGGCCACAAACCTTTCTTTGGGAGGGGTTGTGGATGGCTGAAGGAAAGTGAAAGGAACCAGGGCCCAGGAGCAAGGGCCGAATACCTACTGTCCCTTTAGGGTCTCTAGGGTTTGAGGCTTGTGCTCGACCAGGCACTCGACCTCTCACAGCCCACCGCCTCACATGAGAGAGTCTTGCCCTAAATCCTGTTCCTATGTCCCATTAAGATGGACCTGGTCAGCTCTAGGAGCTCAGCACTGCTGGCCTTCCTTGACTTCCCTTCTCCCCTTCCTGCAGCAAAGGTAAAGCACCCCTTCCATGTGAATTGCTACGTCATCCACTTCGTGCTCTAGGAGAGGGGTGCCTTGTGGAAGCTAATCCCAGGTCAGATGTTCCTGATGCAGGAGACCTCTCCCAAACTTCCTATCAGGATTTGTCACTCTTCTAGGAAGACCCTGGAAACACTTGGTACATTCATACAATCTAAATTGTTTTCTCTTTTTGAGTACAATGGGTTTGTGTGAAATGGCTCTGTTCCCCTTTCTCACTGAAAGCTCTGTCCTGAGCTCACTGTCCCAGCCTCACAGAATTACCTGTAGCTCTGGGACCAGGCACATTCCTGCCTAATTCTCCCCTTAATTCTTTCAACTTAAACATTCTTCCCAGTGAATCTTTCAAAAGTGCAGGAACAGCGTCTGAGACTTCTGAACTCCCAGCTCCCTGCTCTTCACTTCCTGTGCTCTCTGCTTGGAGACTGTATTAGTGAGGGTTCTCTAGAGAGAGGAACAGGACTGACACTAGAGTGGCTCACATATGTTTACATACATATACACATATACACACATATATGTATATATTTATATATACACATATGCATGCACACACATATACACATACATATATGTATATATACACATATGCACACACATATTTACACATACACACATGCATATATGTATGTATACACACACATATGCACACACACACATATATCTCTTTGCCTAGAATAAGTTCTCCTCCAACACTGTCCACCTCCTTTCCTGTGAGTCAAGCAAGACTCTCCCAACTGGCCAGTCCATGCTGGCTCTCACCAGCCTTGTTAGTCACAGTCTCATCACATGTGCAATGGAAGCTTAGAGTAGCCACTCTTTATAAGTCATGAAACTTGGAGTTTGTCATGGATCACAATTTTGGCCCCATGGACCAGAGAGGCCTGAGGAGCATGGAGGGAGTTGGAGGCACAGGGCAGCCTCCTCGTGCTGTGTGCATGTCTGCTGTGTCCAGTCCACTAGGTGTGGCCACACGGCCCTCTGTGCTTTTCCAGCCCTCATGCAACCTTGGAATGCTTTTAAACCTCACCATGGAGACACAGGGAGGGGATGGGACAGGAGGAAAAGGACAGACGACAGAATCCCTTCTGCTCAGGAGGCAAAGCAAGTGAATCACAAGTTCAAGGCCAGCTTTGGCTATAAGCAAGAACTTGCATCAAAATAAAGTTGTGTGTGTGTGTGTGTGTGTGTGTGTGTGTGTGTGTGTGTGTGTAATCATGTGCGTTTGGGCTAAAGGAAGGTTTCTTTTAATTTTTTTGTTTGCTCATTTAAGACAGTCTCATTGCTTGACCTAGAATTCTTTTTATCTACCAGTCTAGCTTCTGCCTCTGGGTGTTGGCTTAAAGGAATGCACCACCACATCCCACACCCCACACCCCACACTGTTTTTTTCTGAAACATGGCTTCCTATTGGCCTGGAGCTAGGGCTCTGTCTTCTTCACTTGCCAAGCTCACAGATTATAAATGTGGGTCACAATGCCTGGTTTTTATGTTTTAATTCGGGTTCTGGGAAATGAACTCAGGTCTTCATGCTTGCATGCCAAACACTTGACCAACTAAACTGTCTCCCCAGCCTCCTCAAAATACATGCTTCTAAAAGGGCTGGAACTGGAGATGGTGACTGACTACAGGCCTGCTACATGCTAGGTCCTGGGTTTGGTCTCCAGCACTGCAAAAAAGATGTGTGTGAGCTTCAGGATGCTTTGACCTCTGTTTCACAAAGCAAATAGAAAACACCAGTCCCTGTTACCCAAAGGGTAACATCCTAAACCCTGCAGTGAGCTGAGATAGATAATATCAAACCCAACACAGATCACAGTGGGGTTTTCCAATGCTCACATCCTCATGAAAATATTAGCTTATAAATTCAGCGCAGTGGAGATAAAAACTAATAATAAAGTTGAACAGTTGCAGCAATATTTGATAATAAAAGTTGTGTGAACATAATTGCTCTATTTTGAAAGAGTCAAGACAAATTTTAGTAGTTTGGATCATGGTTGATCATAAGTGACACAGGAGTAGAAAGCGCAGCCTCAGCTAACATTCTGTGAGCTCTTACTGGGGTTGCAATCTCCAGAAGCCAGTGTCCTTCCTCAGCTGCCCATGGAGTGAGGACATGGGTGCCAGGCTGGAGGATCAGGCCAGCACAAACTCAAAGCCTATTTCTCATTCAGGGGATGAAGATGGGTAAAATTGACTTACTAAACTGCCTCCCAGCCTCCTCAAAATACATGCTTCTAAAAGGGCTGGAACTGGAGATGAGGTTATTGTCCCCTTCTGTGAAGGTAGAAAATTGACTCATGCCAACTAGCCCAGGGTTCACCTTCAAGTCTGCCCTCCTTCCCCCAGTACTCTTAGTTCTTAGGGGAATTACCACTGCTCCCAGGTTGCAGGCCTTGAAGTCAGTGTTTTCTCATAGTGTGTCTGACCTTTGACCCGCCTTTTCCACTCTCACAGCCAAGTTCAAGTTTATTGCCTTGGCCCGAGCTGCTGCTGCAGCTGTCATGTTACTGCCCTGTGCCTTGTATGGTCTGAAATGCCCCGTCTCTCATGGAAACCGGAGTCCAAGTGCAGATATGACTCCCTGTGGGGCCTCTCTGCTCCTAGGAGTCATGACCCATAGTCCCTCACACAACTTTCCTGTTGTCAGGCCTGAGGTGCATTACCACCCTTGGCTTTGTAGAGCCTTGACTTCCTCTCATAGAGGGGGACGAAAGGACTGTGGGTGGTGAGAAGGAGCTGTGCATATGGCAGTGACCATTCCCTCGCCAGTGTGGTTAGCACGTGAGAGCGAGCCTGCCCTTCCTCCCTCTGCTTGCTTTCCTAGCGGTCTCACAGGGCTATTGATTCTTCAGAGCCGCACCCTTGTGCTCAGCAGTGTGAGTTGACAGAGGGAGCATCAATGCAGAATGATCACATTCCCTCCTTGTCCCTTCAGGCTTCTCGTCAGTCCCTTCTGCAGATGCCAAACTGATGTTCTTCCAGTTTGATTTTCAGCAAACATGTCACTTCTTGTTTAAAATATCATGTGACCATGTACTTATTTCTATTTATATAATCAAAAAGGTTCGAGAGAAAGTTGCCATATTCCTACTGGTTTGTGGTGCGACCTTCTGCTTCTGTATCCTTCAGACATACCTTATTATTTAAACAATCTCATCCATTTTAAACAAAATCGAGGCATTGTGATTGGCCTAGTTATGACCCTGTCTTGTTTGCTTTGCATTATTTCAAAATCATTTTCATAATAGGCACAAAGATTGGTGCAGACTTTTTAATGGAAGCATCGTATCTCGTTGTTTAAGTAAACTACCATTCCCTGTCTTGTTATTTCCTTTTCCAGGTTTATTTATTTAAACAGTGCTATTGGTGGGTATTCGTGTGCATAAATCATGGACTCTTTTTTTTTCTACACACCTGGGGACTATGGCAGTGACTGTATCTCTCAGTACACACTATATCTGAGCCCGAGCCTTCAGAGCAGGGTTCAGAAAGAGATTTTATCATTTCCACCCCACAGATGATAAAACAGAAGCATAAATAGGCAAAGCAATGTACTCAACACACTTGAAACGCAGGCTAGACCGTCTTAGTCTGTCTTTGTTGTTAGTAGCGTAATGCCACAGACTGGGTGGGTCACAGGGACATCGTCAGGAGCCACATCTGCTAATGGCCTTCTTGCTGCAGTGTTGAAGCAACGCAGGGACTCACACCACGAGAGACAAGGAGCAGACATGCCTCTTCCCATGCTCTTCTCAAAAGCCGCCAGGATTTACTTTCCAACTCAACCTGAGGACACTATTTAAACCTAATCACCTTTCGAGGGGTCCATCTTTTTTGTTCGTTTTTTAACTTTTATTGATTCTTTGTGAATTTCACATCATGTACACCAATCCCACTCATCTCTCCATTCTTTCACATCCATCTCCATGTCCTTGTAACTTTTGTAACCCCAAGAAAACCAAAAAATAAAAGTAAAAAATAAAGCATCTCTCTGTGGAAGCTGTGGTGTGTCACGGTGTGTCCCACAATGCACCCGGTCACCTGAACATTTTCACTTGCAAATGTTCATCGCAGTGGGTCATTGGTCTGGTTCCAGGCCTCTGGCTTCTGCTACACTGTCAATACTGGATGCTCACCAAGATTCCTCTCAAGCATCCTGTTCTTGCCCCGTGTCCTGGAGAGCCTACAGCTTTGGATCTTCAGAACTGGCTCCTTTATGCCCTCCACAAGTTTATAGATGGGGTGGATGTTGGGGTGGGTCAACTCAAAGCCCTGGATCTGGGTCTGGGTGGTAGCTGAGTTAGTCAGCCTGCCTGCTTTTATGTGCCCACACTATCAGGGCCAGAGATGGATAGGGCCAGCTCACAAATATGCTGCAGCTGGCAAGGGGCAGGGACAACTCTTCCATGCTGCCCAGGCAAGGGACAGGGCTAACTCTGGGCAGTCCTCAGATATCAACATGGCCCCAGGTGGCAGCCTGTACCAGGGACCTTTGCATAGCTTTTGGTGGTAACATGGCCACAAACATTGACACAGATGCCCAGTGCTGCAGGGCATGGGCCAAGACCTCACAATGGCCTCAGGTGGCAATGCAGGTTATTCACACCAGGCTGTTCCTCACTACCAAGTCCCACGCCTCTGTGCACACACAGTCCTGCCTCTCTCCTCTGTGCACACACAGTTCTCCTCCTCTGTGCACACACA
>JANHMN010000013.1:71480280-71548303 GCA_030674055.1 Rhabdomys pumilio | reverse complement strand
CCTCTCTCCTCTGTGCACACACAGTTCTCCTCCTCTGTGCACACACAGTCCCACCTCTCTCCTCTGTGCACACACAGTCCCACCTCTCTCTGTGCACACACAGTCCCACCTCTCTCTGTGCACACACAGTTCTCCTCCTCTGTGCACACACAGTCCCACCTCTCTCTGTGCACACACAGTCCTGCCCCTCTGTGCACACGTAGTCCCTCCTCTCTCCACTGTGTACACGCTGTTCTGCTTCTCGTTCTCTCTCATCTCTCCACCACTGACTTGATCATCTTAGTGGCACCCAGGCCTCTGGGTATGCTCCATCTCACCTGCAGGAGCCAAATGGCAGTGGGAGGGGTCCAAAGGCTTTTTAAAATATATTTATTTTATCATTTTAAAAATATATTTAATTTTAAAAAATTAAAAAAATTTAAATCATTTTTAAAATATATTTTACATTTTTATTAATTTAATTTTATGTGCATGGGTGTTTTGCCTACATGAATGTCTGTGCACCATTTGCTTACAAAGGTCAAAAAAATGTCAGATTCTTAGAAACCAGAGTTACAGTCAGTTGTAAGCCTCTGTATGGGTGCTGGGAATTGAAGCTAGGTCCTCTGGAAGAGTAGCCAGTGCTATTAACCATTGAGACAATTTTCTCTCTCCAAGGCTCCATCTTTAAACAATACAGCCAGCATAAACTCCACCCTCTCAATGCCTCACAATGAACATTAAACTCCAGCATGAATTTCAGAGAGAAATTCAAGCCATATTTACACCATAGCCAGGGTGGCCATGGCAAGGTTACCCTCGTTCTCCCCACAGGTTCTCAGTCTTGACCATCTTCTTCTCTCTCTATTTTTCCTTTTTGTTTTGAACCAGGCCCTTACCATGTAGCTGGGCTAACCTCGAACTAATCGTTCTCCTGCCTAAGCCTACAAGTGCTGAGAGCCCAGGGGTGCATCACCTGTTCAACATTCATTCAAACATTTTAAGGCTCCTAGTACAATTGCCGAATGAGTCCCCAGAGAAGAGTCTCTAATCTACGCCTCCCCAGTAATATGAGTTCCCACCATTCTGCCTCAGTCCCTCATGAGAAAATTGTCAGCCGTCAGTTTCTACCTTTGTCAGCTACCTGTCCAGGGAAGTTGTGCGTCCAGCAAAGGGCTCCCATCTACCATCACCACGGAGTCCAGCTGAGCTCAGTAAGAGACCACACTTGCAGCAGACAAACTGGTGACATTTCCTATAGAATTTGGCTACCTCAGCCACCACGCCCCCCTGGACATCTAAATGACCCAAGGAAAGGCAGAGACAGAAGGAACTGGTTATGTGGAGGATGCAGGAGCCTGGAGCAACCTTGACTCTTGCACTCTTGCTTTGCGCTCTCTCTCTCTCTCTCTCTCTCTCTCTCTCTCTCTCTCTCTCGTGTGTGTGTGTGTGTGTGTGTGTGTGTGTGTCCATCTGCCCAAAGTCCCATGGATATACATAAGCCATCCAGGAGTCTTGTGATTGTAAGCTGTAATTCCAGGAAAGTAGTGTCTTTATTGTCTATAAGCTCTTCATGTGTCTCAGGACAACTTCCAAGAAAGAAAGGAGAAAAGAAAGAAAGAAAGAAAGAAAGAAAGAAAGAAAGAAAGAAAGAAAGGAAAAGAAAAGAAAACTGGTTTTCCTTTTTCTATGTTTTAAGTGCAAAGGTAGTAGAGGAAAAATAAAATGTTGAGTTTTCTTATGCCAGTCAGTGTTATTTAAACTCTGCCGCTGGATCACACAGGGGGTCTGGGATGAGCAACACCCTCTTGGGACCTCATCAGGCCATCTGAGACGTATTTCCTAACAGTTTTCTGCCAGGTTTCTTCTGTGGTAGTCAATGCCTGAGGCAGTGTAGTCTACTAAGAGATACACATCTGGTCTCTGTTCCTGGGACAGATCTACTCCCTGATTGATGGATGCCTAGAAGCATATTTTGTTCTAATACTGATCTTGGAGCCTAGATCTTGACTCAGAATGCCTATAAAATGGCCTGGGCACTATGAGGACACTTTGTAGCAGTGAAGCAACCCTGGCTCCTGGACAGCTTCAACATGGGAGCTAGTCACCAGAAAGATAAAGCTATGATTAGAAGCTTGGAATGTTCAGCCTCACCCCTTTCCTCTGGACAGAGGAAAGAGTGAATAATCTATCTTGCCTGTTTGACAAAGCTGCCACAGAAGCCCTGGAAGAGTCTGAGACCTTCCAGGTTGGTGAGTACATCTATGCTGTGGTGGAATGGCCTCACTTCCATGAAGGCCCTTTCTTGTCACCTGTGTGCCTCCTCACCTGCCTGTTCATCTGGCTCCTCTATAACATCCTATTTAATAAGACATGAGTATTTCCTGAGTTCTGTGAGCATCACAGCACATTATAGCTTTCTGGAGAAGCCCATGGGTCCTGGACTAAGGGACCTGGGAGGGGAAGCCAATCGCTGACTGCAGTAGGGGCCATCTTGTGCGATTGTTGTTTCAGGTAGAGAATATAAAGACTGAATTGAGTTGAAGTATATAGAACACACTGAAGTGCTGTCCACAAGGTTGGAGAACTGGTTAGTATAGAGAAGCCGGTCTAATGTATTTGGTGTCAGAAGAGTTGACGCAGGCAGAGGAAATGGAGACTTTCCCATTCTGATCTTGAGGCAGTGGATCTGTGCTGCTGCTAAGCAGCATGCCTCTCTGGACTGTCAAGATAGCATCTGCGCAGAAGCACCCACTAAGTGCAGGCACTTTCCTGGTATTTTACATATGGCTGCTATTCAGTCTGCACAGTAAGTACACAAGGCAGGCTTCAGCCGATGCTCCAGAAACTGAAGCCCAAAGGCCTCTGAGTTACTGCCTGGCAGGACCTGCAGGCTGAAGCCCATGTCTTCCTGTTGTAAGGAACACATGCTTGCAGAATAGATCACCTCCTTCCTGACACCTGTCCCTCTTCCTCTCATAACTGATTGAGCTACACCTTGTAAAGAATCTGAGGGAAACTGAAGATTAAATGCTTCTGTACCATTGTTCCTTAACAAAACTGAGGAGAAGAGTGGTTACCAGAACTGTTCCCAGGTGGGTGAGGTACTGACAGCCATCCTTGGCATAAAGTATGGCTCTTGACAAAGCTGTACACAGCACAGTTATGGGGCTGTTCATTCCGTCAAGCAGATAGACCTCTTGCCCATTTTTCTCAGCTCTGCATACAAGTCATAAAAACCAGAAGGGCCTCTATGATCCTTGACAGGGGATGAAGTACAACACTGTCTTCCTGCCTCCAGGTGTCAAGTGACTAAATGCTACCTTGGTCCTGTTTGAGCTTGTGGTTGACCAGTGTTGGAGATTGCTGGTGCCAGTCACAGGAGAAATGAGTTTTTAGGCAGGAAGTAGAGCTTGGAGGTCAAAATCATGGGCAGAAGTAGAGAGGCTCTCACGGTGCCCTAGACCCTTGCTTCTTAACTGTGGGCTGAAACCCCAAATGTGTCATGTAAGAAAATATGAAGAAAGCAAAAAATTCATCAGTAGGAAAAGGTTTCTGAATAACCAATGACCAAGAACTTTACAAAACTCCAATACATAACTGATCCCAGGTCTCTGGCAGAGTCTGTGTTCAGCTGTGTGACTTCACTGAGGCCGGGCTTCTGAACACACAACATGAACACCTTTCATTCCTGGCCACTGCCTGAGACCGCTCAGATTGTGCATTACTCTGGCTTTGCTTTTCTTGCCTTTTTTCTTTTTCTTTTGGTTTCTTTGAGACAGGATTTCTTGCCAGGATATACTCATAGGATCAGGCTGGCCTCCAGTTTACAGGCAGGCTTCCTGCCCCTGCCCCTGCCCCTGCCCCTGCCCCTGCCCCTCCCCCGAAAATGTATGCCTCTATTTCAATGTTTTACTGTACATCCAAAATTTTCTGCTCTTCTAGAAATATGTTTTAATTATTAAAATCGAAGGCTTTAAATGTTTCCCCCCAGGATTTCTCAGCAAATCAAATCACTATATCTTTGCATTGTACTATTAAAATGTTTGGTTTTAAAAATCGTTGTTTGAGTTGCTGACATAAGTTTCATAGAATCCTCCTAGTTACTTTCCCATTGTGTTCAAAAAACTATCTGACAAAATCACCTAAGGACAGGACTGGAGGGGCGTAGGGGAGGGTCTGATGCTAAGGTCCTGGTCCCCAGTTGGTCCTTGATCTGTCAGTAAACAAAGCCTGAGGCCAATTGTTGGGCAGAAGGTATAGGCAGGACTTCAGGGTCCCAGGAAAAAGGGAGAGAGACAGAAGGGAGGAGAACAAATTTTTGCCTTGCTTTGGAGAGAGGAGAACCAGGCAACCATGTGAGATCTCAAAACAGAGTGGCCACACAGGCTGCTCCTACAGGTGGGTGGTCAGGGGACTTTAACAACTGAAACTTAGGGCAAGTGGAAGAAACAGAGATAAGAAATTGGTAAGGGCATGCTTTTCCAAGTGGGAGATAGTAATGTCCAGCAATTGTGTCCTAAAGCAAATTGACAAGGAACAAACTGTGTGTGTCTTTTGTCCAAGGATTTAAGGAAATCTGGGTGGGGGCTGGTAGCTCAGTCACCTCCTGGACTAAAGGCAGGTAGAGCAGGCATACAGGGTATCACGGTAATAGCCTGGTAGCTGGGTACCAGGGCCTGGTCCCATGCATCTGTAGGAAGGAAGCAATGAACATAGTTCAGCTCACTTTGAATCTATTCAAGAATCCAGCCCATGTATGGTGCTACCCAGATTCTGGGTGGGTCTTTCTTCCTCAGTTAAACCACTTCAGAAACACCCCCATACACCTGTGCAGAGGGTGTCCCTAGGTGACTTTCAATCTCGAAATCTAGTCAAGTTGGTAAGTAACTATTACAACCATTAAATGAATTTTGGGTTGGGATTAAGACAAAATTTTCAACAGTTTCTGAATGGCCTTAAAGATACTTCTGTCATTAAAATAATTCTTTTAAGAATTTACTTACTTTATCTTATGTGCCTACATGTATATGCACCTTGTGCACACGTGACGCCCATAGAGGTCAGAAGTCACTGGAATCCCTGGAACTGGAATTAAGATGGTTATCAGCCATCAACTGGTTGTTAGGAACCAAACCGAGTCCTTGCAAGAGTAGCAAGTGCTCTTCACTGCTGAGCCGTCTCCTCAGTCCCACTTCTGTCATTGTCATTGTGTGCTGTCTATTTATGTGAAGTGGTGTCCTCAGCTGTAGAGAATTTTAATCCAGCAACATTGCTGCTCTGGCAATGGATCACCTCCAAAGACATTCTAGGTCTATGTGATCTGGCTGGAATGCAGACAAGCTCTGGATTACAGGATGGTCTGACTAGAATACAGTCATGCCCTTAGTACATACATATAATCCCTAACAATGGAGGTAAGGTTAGTCTGTAGAAGGAAGAAGCCATGTTTGAAAGTGATGTCTAATTGAGGGGCAGACAAAGTGACAAATTGGAGAAAGATTTGACAGAATGAGTCAGAGATAGGATACGCCCAACTGTCACAAAATTATATAGGAAAGAAAGGTGACTTGAGAAGCAGCACACACACACAGACACACAGAGGGGGAGAGGAAGAGAGAGAGAAAGACAGACAGACAGAGAGAGAGAGAGAGAGAGAGAGAGAGAGAGAGAGAGAGAGAGAGCAGTTTTACTAGAACAGTTTGGCAGAGACAGATTGCAAGTGAAGACAGAATGAGCCAGAGAATAAGAAGGGCCCAGAAAATTAGGACAGATTGCCAGAGCTAGTTTGAGGCTAGGCAGAATAATTCAGTGAGAAGCTGAGTGAAGCTGGTTTGAATCAGTCAGCTTGGAGAGGCAGTTAGGCTGTTCTGCCAGACAATGGTGACACATACCTCTAATACCAGTATTCTGGAAGCAGAGGCAGGAGGATCTCTGTGAGTTCAAGGCTATTCAGGTCTATAGAGTGACTCTAGGACAGCCAGGGCCAAGCAGAGAAACCCTGTCTCAAAAGAAGAAGAAAAAGAGGAGAAAGAGGAAGAGGAGGAGAGGGAAGGGGAGGAGGAAGCAGCAGCCCTGTCCTGAAGAGTGGCCATGGGAGCAGAGGTTAAGTGACTTGTTCTAGGAAGTATCCTGGGGGATAGCCTGGAGCTTTTCACTTTTTGTGCTTCCCTGCCCACCTTTTCTCTGCAATACTTATTGCATCATATGCAAATACTACCATCACATTCCTGGCTTGAAGCTCCTGAACAGAGTCTCACCATTCCTGAAAGTCACACAGTCCACTGGAGAACCTGGTGTGGATGGCATTTAGGAAACACGGGGATGAGTGGTAAGCCACATCTTATAAGTTGCTTTGTGGGGCTATGTATTACTCAGTAAGCTTATTTTTCCATTTAATATCCCTCACCTTCTGATTTATTCAAATGTTTTATCACATCCCAGAGGTCCTAAGGAAAATCAAAGAAATAAACAAAGATATTCCTGTCAAACTGCTGAAGGGCCCCTCTCTGTCTCATTCTCTCCTCAGCAGAGGTAACATGTATTCAAGCAAGGTCAGCTTCCAGATGCATTGGAGCCTGGGACCATCGCCCGGGTCATTCCCCCTCTGTCTTAGAAGTTCTCATTTTCACTGCATACAGGATTCGGGCACCAGGCCTCTGTCTCAGACCCATGAGCAGTGGGTCTGAGAAGTGTGTCCCAGAAGCAGGAGGCAGCCTCCACTTTGGCAGAACGCACAGTAAAATAATCTCCTCCTAACTGAAGCTGATGACCAGGGTCTTTACAGTCCTTCCTGCATAAGGGAAACCACAAAGAACTAAGACCCAGAGTCTACTGGACCATCTTCTGTTTGGTTCCTGTATTTTGCATTTTTCTAAAAATAGCTATCTGTGAATGCTAGACAGATAGCTGCAGGTTACGTAACTTATATCACCAGCAATGCTCACGACCCTGCAAAGTAAATACCACCAATCCCATGTTGATACACCAGAACACTGAGACACGGAGCTGAGCACTTAACCAAGCTAGACCTGCCTGTAAGGGTTTGAGCTGGCACTGCAGCCAGGTTGTCTGAGTCTAATGCTTATTTGTCTTGTGTCAACTTCTGAGTGATGTCACTGTCACTTCTAAGCTAATTTCCAGACTTCTTGGTTCATAGTATTGGTATATTTTTTAGTATAGCATAGAATTTATTCAGGGCATTGGGGAGGGGGGTTAAGAAGGTAGTAGAGGCAGAGAAAGGAAGAGAGAGAGAGAGAGAGAGGAAAGAGAAGAGAAGAGAAGAGAAGAGAAGAGAAGAGAAGAGAAGAGAAGAGAAGAGAAGTAAAGGCTGGCCATGAGCACATGGAGAGAGAGGGGGAAGGACTGGGGAAGGGAGTGAGGAAGGGAGAGGGGACAGAATGGGAGCAAGGAGGCAAGAGAACTAGAATGCAAGAGAGCAAGAGCTTATGGTATTATTTTTAAGGACCAGAAATTTTATGTAGGTTCTCTTTTGTAAAAGCCCAGGTAAGTACTGAATTGGTTGATTTAAACAGTGCATGTATTTTGGGTCCCTGGAAGCAATGGAAAGTTCTCTGGATGGAAAGACTTTGAATCTGAAAAGGGGCAACATGAAGGTGGTGGGGTAAGAGGTCAGAGCTCACTTCTGCGTCTGAAACCTCACCAGTTCCTGAGCTTGAAATCCATCAACTCCTCGCCTTACCCAAAGCTCAGGACTTGAAATCCCACCAATCCCCACCCTGGAAATCTCCGTCCTGGAGAACTCCTCACTCAAGGAACCTTATACAAGTCTGTCTTCTGCTCAGTTCCCGGCTGCCACTCTCTGTGTCTTTCCCAATAAATCTCTTTTATTGTGCAATGTGACATTGTGCTATTCCACGGCTCCCTCCTGCCAGGATACCTTTTCCCTCAGAGCCTTAACACTTCTCTTGGGGAAACCTCCTCAGAGTGGTAATACTTCCAAAGGTGAAAATGGGTTGAGTTGCAGGGAGAACTGCGTTTCATTTTCTAGTCCCATATGGCTACAATACACCAAGAATTTAAATACAAAGTTGTGTTGTTAGCTACTTACTTCTCTTACAAACACTTGAGCTAATTGACTTACAGAAAAAAGGGCTGGGAGAGGGCTCGGCAGACAGAAGTTCCAGCAACCAAGCCTGAGCATCTGATTTAACGCCCAGAGCCACATGGTGAAAACAACTCCCTAGGGTTGTCATCTGACTTCTATACATGTCCTATCACACACACACAGGCACACACACACAGGCACACACACACACACAGACACACACACAGAGAGGCACACACACACAGGCACACACACACACACAGGCACACACACACACACAGGCACACACACAGACACACACACAGGCACACACACACACAGGCACACACACACACACAGGCACACACACACGCCAAGATATTAAAATATATTTAAAGAGAATGGTTTCTTTTAGCTCATCATTTTGGTGCTTTCTGCCATAAATGAGTCCCCCAAATCTTTTGGAGCCACGGTGAAGCAGTACATTGTGGTAGGGAATGAGGTGTCCAGAGTCACTCAACTCAAGGCTGGGATGCTAAAAAGAACAGCAAGCGGCCCCAGCATCCCAGTCTTGAGGACATGTCCTCTCTCGACAGTGCCCACCTCTGAATCATACCTACATGAAGAACAGGCCTTTATCACATGGACTTTGGGGACTCAGAGGACAGCAACCTCCTAGGTCAGCACAAATTCTAGTCTTGTTTAATGCCTTCCACACAGGTCTCACTTCAAATTAAGAGCTCCTTTGGGCTATGTTAATGACACCTGGCCATTTTAAAAGTGAAATTGAGGAATTATCAGATGTCTCTTGGACAGGTTCCTCTGGAAACCTGAGCAACCCCATAAAGGAAATGAGGAGCTAAGTGACCTGCCTTAGTAATCCAGAGCTCTTACTCCACGGTTTGGGTTTGTAGTTTTCCATTCTAGTTGACTCTCAAGGGATGAGTAGGGGGATGAAAAGTGGAGCCTCATCTGCCTATAAAATAGCCTTACCAGCAGGGGGCGCAGGAGCATGCTTGGGCCATGGCACCACTGGGATCTGTATGGGGGGCAGGCCACTGAGAGCTATTTATTTATTCAAATTTTCTGTGACTAATCTTAAAAATATTAATGACAATGCCCTTTCACCACTACCACAGGATGGTCAAGTATGCAGTGGCTGACACACAGTTGGGGAGCAATAAATCATCTCTCAGGACTCTCACTATGGGATCATAGAGACATGGAGGTTAATTAGACATTGATTCCTCTTTTATGCTTTGATAAATACTTGAAATAGATCTCCCTACTTGAGACTTAAAGTAAGCAAATTTGTACACACACACACACACACGTGTGTGTGTGTGTGTGTGTATGTGTGTGTGTGTGTGAAATACATGGATTTGCTGAAAAGACACTAATACCTAGCAAGAATTTGAGGAAGCAGATTAGATCTTCTCTGGGTGGAAGACCTTAAAACAGGGCAGGCCATCTACCCAGAAACTATTTAAACTTTAAAAATTTAATATTGTATGACAATCTGGGATACGTTATGACAGGCCTGTAATCCTAGCTGTCTGGGAAGTGAGGCTGGAGGTTCATAAGTTCAAGGCCTGCCTATACTACAAAGTGAGTTCAGGGCCACTTGAGACTACAGAGACACAATCTCAAAGTTTAAGAACAAGAAAAGAGAACTAGGGATACAGCTCAGGGGTGGAGTATTTGCCTAAAATACATACAATCCTGAGTCCTCAGTGCTGCACCCAAAAGGTCAAAGATTTTGTATACATATGAAATATATATTATATAATATATTTTATATATAATAATACTTATCTATATTCTAATATATTTCATACATATTTTTATGGTACAAAAACTGATTGTCACTGTTGTTTTCTTAATATTTCAAGATAGAAACAAAAATATTACCATAGATGATAAGATTGTTAGTGATTTTCCCCTCATGTTTGTTTAAAACATCATTTATTGGGGTGTATCATAAAATAGTATATAAATTTTTTCTTTTACAGGAGCATAATTGAAGTCTCACTTAACATTTTTTAAAAAAGCTAGGGCAGTAATCAGGTAAATTAAGTCAACTGTAATAAAGTGACTTGAAGTTTCAAGGTAGTTAAAGTATTAAAAACCTAATGAAATTCAGAGTTGGTCACTAGGCTTTAAGTGAGTTGGCAGCAGACAGACCTCTGCTTTTTCATAAGGTCTAAATACGGCCCAGAATTAAATATAAACAATTGTTCATACAAACAGCCATGAGACCTGTTTGTCCTTGTACATGTAATTCAAACCCCGCCTATCTCTGACGGGTTGGCTGCCGTGTACACTTGTTCTCCGCTACATAATTTACTCCCCTGAACTGGAAAAGGAGTGGAATTTCAATGCAGAGTTTCCCATTAGCTCCAAGGCTAAATTTAAACCTCTAATTAAATTAATCCGTTCATCTTAAACACTTTGCTTCTTCCTTATAGAAGTGTAGCAAGGCTTCTTAGGTGTCACAGAGTCTAATTCAGGGCGACAATTGTTCCACACAGTATTTTGTAAGTCACCCACGCCTAGAGAACTCAACAGGGGTCTTTGGAAAGTGGCTGGGTAGCCTCGCAGTTGCTCATCCTAAAACCACTTGTTGGGGTTGAGGCTGGTTCTTCCTAGACCCAGAATCAGTACGTCCCTGGAACATATAACCAGGGGCCAAACAGATGTTGACGAAACAAAAGGGAATATCAGTTCCTGTTTACAGAGGAATAAAAGACTCGCAGACGTTTGAATGTAAGATTATTCTAACCTGCTCAGATCTTCACAGAAAACGCAATACATTTTTAGGGACCAAGTGAAAATCAATCCCGGCTGCTCTTTGCTAAGAAGTCCAGGGATGTGTATATTAATTAGCTGGGCCATAAAGAAGGTGCTCGCACACCTGGGCAACTAGGTGGGTGCCTTTACATTTATCTTGGCAGCCGCCCCCTGGGTCTTCGAAATAATGGGGTCACACCCAGTGATTAGCGACACTTTTGGTGGGGATGTCCACATGGGAAGGTGTATCCTTCCACGTAACTGTTAACAAGAACCAATGTGTCCGGGCCCATGGGTAACGCCAGATTTGGTTATTGGGTCGGATGCAAAGGCTCCAGGTGATCACCTCATAACTCTTCCAGGAGCACAAGCCAGGGCTGCGGCTCACCGGGCTCTACAGACGCCCGAGGTTCTCCGCCCGAGCGTACAGGGGTGACGTCCTCGCTTCCAGCACCTGGCTTCCGCGCGCCCCAGGAATAGCTGGGACCGTGGGGACCGGCCCGGTGAGCCCCCGCCCCGCCACGCGCCGGGCTCTGCTTCCCTCCTCCTCTTTCACCTCTTCCTGCGCGGTCGCCTCCCGCTGCTGCGGCCTCCGCCTGCGGCTTTGTTTTCCTCCCAGGTCTCATTCCCCACACGTGATACTGTGTTATTGCAAAGAGCGCTCCGGAGCGCGAGCGCGAGGCGCGCGCACTTATAAATACGGACCGCCCGGTCAGGAGCCCGTGATCGCGCAGCACCGAGGGCCGGCCAGGCGCGCGTGGGTCCCGGACGCGGAAGGCGAGCCAGGCGCGTGTAGGTCCCAGAGGCGCCCGAGCGCCCAGGGCCGAGCATGGCCCGCCCGCGGGAGGGCAGGGCCGCCTCGCACATCGCCCGCGCCCCGCGCCCTGCCCAGCCCGGGTCGCTGGGGCTCGCGGCCGCCGCTTAGCACTCGGCACCCGCCACTGACTTCTCGGGCACCGCGGAACTGACGCCGCAGACGGACACAATGGCGGCGGCGACCGCCACCGCGGGCACGGCCGCCTGCAGCAGCAGCAGCACCAGTCGCGGCGGCGGCGGCGGCACGGACGCTGCCGCCACCCCCAGCGCGGTGCAGCCGCCGCCGCCTCCCGCCACTGCACCGCCCGAACCTCTCCGTAAGCCGCGCATGGACCCGCGGCGCCGCCAGGCTGCCCTGTCCTTCCTCACCAACATTTCTCTGGACGGACGGCCGCCGCTGCAGGACCACGAGTGGGGCGGCGGCGAGGAGGGCGGCGCGGCCAAGCCGGGAGCAAGGGCTCGGCTCAGCCTGCTGGCCGCGGGCTGCAACGCATTCTCGGCACCGGGCACCGCGGCCGCGCCGTGGACCGCCGGCTCCGGTTCCAGCCCTTGCCCGCTGCAGCCGTCCCTGGTCCCCCGAGTGTTGGGTGAGCCAACTCAGCCGCCCCGTTCAGCCCCAGCCGTCACTGGTGCTCAGCTGCAGTTGCCTGACGGGCCAGGAGGCGCCGGACAGGAGGAACTGGAGGAAGACGATGCTTTCACCAACGTGCAGGTGCCACTGGCCAGCTTCTTGGGCTCCGGGACCCCCGGGAGTGCGAGTGGCAGTCGGGGCCGCCTCAACTCGTTCACTCAGGGAATCCTGCCTATCGCCTTCTCAAGGCAGAACTCGCAGAACTACTGCGCCTTGGAGCAGTCAGGCCAGGGCGGCAGCACCAGCGCCTTGGAGCAGCTGCAGAGGTCCCGGTGAGTATCTTGGAGACCACGCACGCCTAGCTTTGCTGTGTCCGGATGACAGGAACCCCACTGGGATCGTTCCCACCTTCCTGCTCCTGGCTAGATCCCAAATCTCAAACCACTAGGGCATCTGAAAGGGGAAGAGGCCCAGGGAGTGTGTGGTTACACGTGTGCACAACCCAGCACTAACAGCGGCGGCACCATGTTCCTGCTTTGGCCAGGGAATTGGGAGTTGGAAGAAGCGGTTAAAAAGCGGTGTGAGGAGATCACCAGCTTCCTGGAAACCCGTCCAGACCTAGAGGCGCGTCCCAGCTCTGGGCGAGCGGCCGCCGGGTGCAGTGGGTGGGGCCGGGGCGGGCGGCGCTCAGGAGCCCCAACTAGTAACAGACACGTGGGAACCCCTCTGGAAAGTTTGTGGAGCCCGGGAAATCATGTTTTCCTAAGAAATGGAAAGTTCTTTTGGCATTTCCTTGGTTCAGGCCTAGGGTGTGGAGACAGAGACAATGTGGCCTGAGACTTTTCCATTCCGAGAAAACTGGCGTGAGACACTTACTGTACACTTGTGCGCGTTATCTGTGTGTTTGGACATCTTAGCAAAACCGCGAGATCGGCTTACTGGAGAGAAAGCTGGAGTTAAATGCTATATGCTAGGGCAGTGGCCTTGGTTTGTGTGGGATAGTGAGACTACCTACAGGTTGGGGAAGAAGCCCAAAGGAGTAGGTGGGGCTCTAGGCCTGTGGCAGGAGTCCTTCCTCATTAGTTAACAAAGCCTCCTTAGAAATTATAGCACTGACTACCTTAGTTAACTAGCATTAACTTGGAGAACCAAAGCCTCTGTTTCCTCTAAAGGGATAGGACCTGGCCAGTGTTCTGTGGGCATTAGGTGGGTAGGAAGATGGCCTGTTGCCATCGCTTTTCTGTGATGCTCCAGTGAGGGTTCATGCTCCCTGTGGCCTGTTTGAAAACCTAACTTCATTAGCTAGTGAAATTAGAGAAGGACCAGCAGAAGTTTGCTAGCTTCCCAGCGCATGAAATCAGACCTGTGCTGCTGCAGAGTTATAGTTCGAGTGTGCATGGGCCTTGGGCAGGGCTGTGGAGTCTGGGGAAGCAGCCTCCTAATTGCACTGATGAGTTAGTGATACTGGGTACAAGTGACAGTCTTGTCACAGCATGCATCTCCCATGGTGGATGGGTAGCCCTAGGCCAGCAGAACTGCCTTACCACAGGCCCCGGAGGCCAGCATAAAGTTATGACAGGCGCTGTAATAAGCTAGTGTGTCCCCTGGACCCTCCAGTCTTCCTCCGGGAAGCTCATCAGGAGGTGTGGAGCATCCACCGTCTCTGTGTTAAAGGACATCCAAAGCTTACTTCTAATCCTAGCTCTGGGGGCCCTTCGGATGGTTATTGATCCTTTCTGTCCAAACACATCTCGGGATGTGCTAATCTCAAAGATGTATCCTTGCCGTCGTATAAGGCAAAGTATTTCTCAACAGCCTGTATTTGGAAGCCTGGTAGGTATGCTTTTTGGCAGATTGTTTTTTTTTTTTTTCCATTTTTTGTTTTTGTTTTTTCCAGACAAGATCTCTCTGTATATCCTTGGCTGTCCTGGAACTCCCTCTGTAGACCAGGCTGGCCTCAAACTCAGAGATCCTCCTGTCTCTGCCTTCCAAATGCTGTGATTATTTAAGGCTTGCACTACCACCTTTTGGCAGTTCTTAATAGAGGGGACAGAGGGAAGTTTAAAATGTTTCAGAGTGGTCAATGTGGCCAGGGAGACCTTCGCCTGAGGTGTGTTCCTTTATGATCCTGGAATAGTACTTTCACCTGTTGACAGTCACCGAAAGCCCAGGTGTGGCCTGTCCTGCCCCCTCATCTTCCTGGTGTTAGGGCCTGCCCTTCTAAGCCCAGTGGCCCTTGGGGGCTCTCTTCATAAGCTGCTTTACAAAAAAATAAAAACAAAAAACAAAACCCCAAACAACAAACTTGCGTGGGCTGTGAGCTGCCAATCAAATTGGACTTTCTGTGGATTCTTTCCCAGCTCTATAGGAAATTCTCAGCAGCCTTCTGCTTCTGACTGTGGGCTCTGGACCCTCCCGGAGAGCTGAAAAGCACAGTCCTTCTGTTTTACTCTGACCCCTGTGCCTTCATGTCAGTTTCCCAGGTGATTGACAAGTGCTGGTCATAGTGAACCTCAAATCTACCCTTTTCTACTGAGTTTAAGGTTTCCTATATTGTGTTTGTCATGGATATAAAAAAATAAATAAATTTTAAAAAAAAAATTTTAAAAATTACAACTTCAAGACCTGAACCCTTAAAACTCTTTCTGGTTACTTCCCTCTGGACACCTAAGATACTGGCAGTTCTTATGCATGCCAGAGAAGCCCACCACCACTCAGCTGTCACCCCAGACTCTTGGACCAATTAGAATGAATTGCTTTGCTGTCCAGTGTTGAGCTACAGTAGGGGAGAATATTCCCATGGTCAGGCCTTATGGTACATGATCAGTAACCATGAATCCAAGCAGCGGTTACCACCTCTGTACATGGAAACAAGATGTCAAAGGCATCGGCCCTCACTGCTGCCCTGTGTGTGGATTTGTTCACAGACAGGGAGATTCCAGGGCTCCTGGATTGAGTCTGCCTCAGACTGGACTCGACTGTGGACGCAGCCTGGGGCCGGATAGCAGCTTGTATCTTTGCCATTCCACGATGCCTCTTTCTCTTCTGCCTTCTCACTGCCTTGTCCGGGACCCAGGAGATCAGTTACTCCATGTGAATCTGTAGCTCTTTTCTGACAGTCTCTGACATTTTTGTCTCTTTTTGATTCGCCAACTTTGTTACCGCTTCCTAGGCTCCATTCTTGTAATTTCTAGGGCTCCCAGGATCCTGCCAGCCTTTGTGAAGGGGCTTCTGCCAGGTCTGGGGAAGCCACCGGCTGCCATTAAACCTTATACCCTGCCTTGTTTCCCCTCCACTGGAGCAGTGAGCCCCATATGGACAAGGTGTTAGTAGGCAAAGGAGCAGATTTTGAAAATGTAGTTTATGGCTTTTTTTTTTTTCCCTAAAAACAACAACAGCAAAACCCATCATCTCTGGCCATAGGTGACAAAGCCCTTGTTCTGTTTCCAGGGACTCTGACTGGTGCCAGCAGTGCAGAGTAGAGCTCAGGTGTGGGCACCGGTCAGAAGGGCTGCAGTGACAGTGAGGACTGTTTAAAAATAGCACAGGCCTTTGCCTTTTAAAACATCCGAGTTAGTATAGTGTGTCAGTCAGAGTCGGGTCTGCGGTGGATGGAGGAGGCCATCTGACAAGGACTCATGTCCTGGGCTGGGATGCTGGTGGCTCCATGAAAGCTGTGTGACCCTGGGCAGGTGAATCAGCCCTTCTGGGTCACTTACCTTTAAGCTCTTCCACCTGTGTTTTGGGCCCTTGCAAATGCCTTGGCTGTTCTTAACTTTCTGAATGCTAACATGTATTGACTGTTAAATGTGCTCTAGGGGTCAGGGCTGTCAGGTGTTATTGTAGTTAGCACCCCCTTGGGGTTGATTCTTCAAAAGCAAGTGGTCCAGTCAGGCATGGTAGCCTTTGTCTGCAATCCTAGCACTCTGAACCCAAAGGCAGGAGGATCAAAGCTAGCCTGAGCTACATATTGCCCCAAACAAAAGCTAGCAGTCCCTTCTAAGCAATTAACCAGCCTTGGGGATAGAAGAGGAAGTTGCTGTGAAGGGAGGCACTGTCCAGGTCTGAGGACCTCTGGGAGTGAGGCTGGTTAAGTCACTTGCTCAGGATCACCCAGCCCTTCAGGGCAGAGTCTAGGCTCTTGGCAGATCGCTTCTCTTGACCACTTAGGGGCTTCTACTTCTCTGTTTGCTGCTCCCACCTTAGTGTGGAAACCTGGCTCATGCTGCTATAAACTGTAATCATTGAGGTTTTATTGGAAAGAAGAACCCAGGAGTTGAGAACCAGAGCCTGTGAGGGGAGCTGGTCAATCTTCCTAACCTTGTCACCACCTTGCTCTGTGACTGATTTCCCCAGCAGTTCGCAAACCCAGGTTTCCTCTGAGCCATGTTTCCAGCAACATGAGTTTCAGGATCCAGAGCTGTGCTCTTGTGCAGAGCCAGGCTCCAGGCAGGGTACTTTCTGAAGACTCTGTGACCACTCAGCTTTCCAATGGGCTAAGGGACATTAGTAAATAGCCTTGGCTGATGGCAGAGGCATCTCAGGCCTAGGTAGTGTTCTCAGGGTAATAAAATTTGTAGCATGTGTCAACCATGCAAGTTGAACAAATGGGAAACCTGGTGTGAGCTCGTTGAGAGAGATGCAGAAGCCACTTTGGGCTCTGGCTTGTCTACTTCTCAGCTACTCCAGAAGCTGTTGATGTCTGTCACCTCATGGGGGAGTTAGGTGAGGAGGAGTGGCTGATGACAGTGGGCCTTACAGGCACAAGAAAAAGAAACAGTATGAGCTGATAACCTGATCCAGGACCAGCTTTGAGAATTCTGGGCTCTCAGCCTCAGTTTTCTCCTGGTATTAAAAGGCTTAAGATAAATGAGCCTGCCACTTCCAGGGCTAGTATTCTACATAAGCCCTGTGGTCTGCTGTGAAGGGCTAGGGTGTGTCTGTCTTGAGGGCATAGGATAATTTAATTGTACAATTAGATGCAAAGAGATGGTGAATTTGTTTATGGGCCTGCTTGGGAAACAGGCAGGAATGAATGAGTGAGCAAGCAAGCCAATGACAGGGCTACCTTCAGTGCAGGGTAGACTTTCATTTATTTATTTTTGAGTAAGGTCTCAAGTAGTCCATACCAGCTTGAAATTTGCTTTTCAGGGTTGGTTTCTGCCTCTCCCAACTCTTGTCTCTTAAATTCTGAAATTATAGACAGGTACAACCTTCAGCTGTGCCATCTGAGAAACTGGAGGGTCCCAGTGGGCTTTAGACTTCAGGAGGCCATC
Source organism: Rhabdomys pumilio (assembly GCA_030674055.1). Lineage (NCBI taxonomy): Eukaryota > Metazoa > Chordata > Mammalia > Rodentia > Muridae > Rhabdomys > Rhabdomys pumilio. The sequence goes on along the minus strand of JANHMN010000013.1, from coordinate 71,530,824 downwards.
CAAGCAGGAAGCATGGGCCTTCCTGAGGTGACCATTCCCAGCCAACACCCCTCCCCACCAAGGAAATGGGCTGCAGTAACCTTGCCTGCCAAGGGCCCATTTATAAAGTGCTTTTGTAGACGTGAATTACAGCCGTAGCCAAGAGTAGAGAGGAGTCCAAGGTCACACAGCAGACCTGTGTCGACCTTGGATGCTTTGTTTATGTGCCAGGTCTGTAGAAGAAACTCTAGTAATGAGTCTTGTTGCCCTGCATTGTGTATTCATTCAACAAAAGCTGCCTGTGACGTTTCTATTACAAAGCTCCACTGTACTGCATACAGGAGGTACAGACATGAGGTTGGATCCCTTGCAGTGTTGAGTGGTACACGTTCGCCCGTGATGTAGCAGGGATGAATGGTCGGTGAGCTCTTGGTTTGCACTCCCACTGGCAAGGAAACTTCACCCTCCGTGTGAGTCCTAGGGCAGGACCTTGCACACTTGTTATTTAACACACAGCTAATGCATTTTGAGGCTTCAGTAAGACCTATTTATGACAGTCCCGAGACAGTGTATCAGCCCTGTTTTAAGCTGTAGAGAGTTGAGCTTGCCTGAGGTCCCTCAGCCCATATGTGGGATGTGGTTTTAAGGTCTTGGGAATCTGCTGGTGCCTTCAGTTACAGTTTCTTTCATTGACTTCAGCCCTCAGCAGCAGACTTGGTGACCTCAAGGGTCACCACCCACACTGCTTGCTTTATTTAGATTCCTACCTTTGTATCATCTAAGGAGGACCTCTGTGGGCCAGGGAAGCAGGGCTTTCTATGACCCACAGTAGTGAAATCCCATGGGTACCTATGTGGGGCCCCCTTTACTGTTCTCACTTCCCTGATACTGTCTCTTCTTTTTGTCACAGTCTGGTGGGTGGCACCAGCTCTGCATTCCATCCCTGCTGCTGTCCTTAGCCTGATCACCCTGCTTCCTTCCTGGGCCTTTGTTTGTTTGGACACTCTGTGTCTTCATAGTGTCATGCTGGTCCCCAGTCAGGGGTCAGCAAGGTTTGATTATATATCAATTCCTTGGAAACAGCCACACCCACATAGTTTGTGTTGTTTTGGGGTCTCTGTGCTAAGATGACAGAATTGGGGGGCTGTAACAGAGATAAGGTGACCAGCAGAAGCCTGAGCTTGTCTTGGAAAATCATGGCACCTGTGGTCTGATGTGCTCAGTGCCCAGAAGGTGTGCACCATTCTGCCCACCTTTGGCTCCATTTGGATGTCATGGTATTTTCTGAGAGGACCCCTCTTCTTTTGGACTCAACCATTCCTTCTCCCTGGATGGGGAGACCTTTCTAAGACCCACTTCTGATCCTACCAGACTCAAATTTTCTGTATTTCTTACAAAATGGTCTTTGGTGATTCCTGGTTGCTGCTGCCCCCTCTTCCCCATATGGGGGTGGTTCTTCTAAGGTTGCCATCACAGGTATGTATGTAGGCTGATTTCCCTGGGAAAAGTCCCCGCATTGCCCAGCTGATTGTGATGTCTTCTACAGGTGTCATGTTCCCGCCTCACCTCCTACTCCCACTGACTTCTCTGGCTTACGTGCTGTTGGGTACTGTTAGGTAGATCATTTGGGGCCCAGGTCTTACCAAATGGACTTCCTTTCCTGCAGAGTGACCATAATTAAAACAAATCCAGTTTCCTGACCACCTGCCTGTGCTAGTAAGGAGGTTTGGTTTTGGTTTGGATGGTGCTGAGGGGACAAACCCAGGGTCTGGCTCTACCATTGGGAGTTACATCCTCAGCCCAGTGGAGAAACGGGATCCTGGCACCTGTCTGCAAACCTCTTCAAAGCTGGAGCCCACCCTTTTCCTCAAGGCCATCCGCCCACATGCCTGCTTCTTCAGTTTCCCAAGCCTTTGTTTTTTTCCCAGCAGTCATTCCTTACCCTTAAGTCATTCCTTATGCTTACTTACCACCTCCTCTGTTCAGCAGCCTGACAGCCCACCAGTAGCCACGTCCTGGAGTAAGTTGAGGCTGCCTGTATGGCCTGTACTATCCTGCCTGCCCTCCTCTTCTTCCTCTTCTTCCTCCAGTGGGTGAGAAAAGGGACAAAGCCCTCACTCCCCTTCGTTGGTGTGTGGTTAAGCTTTATTTGTTCCATATCCCTGTGTGATGCAGATTCTGCCAACTTTAGAGCTGAGGAAACTGAGGCTGGGTGGTTTAAGGGGTCTTGCCTAAAACCCCTCAGATGTGACAGTGTGCTGGATTTGCCCAGGGGAAGTATTGTCAGAGTTGATAGGTGAGCTCAGAGCTGGGCAGTAAACTGAGCTCATCAGGATGGGACTGTCACCACTCTGGAAATCCAGACTGCCAGTCTTCTTGAGAGCTGGTATACCCTGGGCTGCCCTGTGAATACATATTTGTGTTCCATTTTTCTCTTTGGGGGCTGTGCCAATGTTTACGTCAAACATTGTAAGGGAAGCATGTGGAAAATCAGTTTCTGAAGAGTCTGCTAGGTAACTTGGGCATGGTGGCTCGTTCCGGAATCCTACTTCAGACATGGCGACAGGAGGATCAGCATGAGTTCAAGACCAGCTTGGGCTACATAGCAAGACTGTTTGTCAAAAATGCTTAAGAAATCTGCCACAAAAGATGTGTGAATATCCCCCAGGATTACCGTCTGCTTTCTCCTTCCAGTTACAAGGGTTGTGGCTGTAGCTCAGTTGACAGTGTTCTTGCCGAGCATATAGAAAGCCCTGAGTCCCAGCACCACAGAAGAAAACAAAAGCTGAACCCTCCTATGAGTGTGGTCTGTGGTAAATTGTAAAACAAATCTTTCAGGGCTGGAGAGATGGCTCAGTGGTTAAGAGCGTGTATTGTTCTTGCAGAGGACCCACATTGGTCCCCGGCATCTATGTTGGGCTGTTCATAACTGCCTATAACTTCCGATCCAAGGTTCCAACACCCTCTTTTGGCCTCTTTGGGTACCTGTACCACCCCCAACTATGCATATGCCTAGCTTAAAAGTTTTAAATATTTTTTTAAAACCCACAAAATCTTTTCAGATATCAAAGCTAGAATCTCCTGCTCAGCGCTCTGCACTCTGTGGGAATCACAAACTTACTGGTAATTTTTTGTTTACAAACTACCATGCTGTGGTTTTGCTTTTGCTTTGGTTTTCTGAGACTCCCAGGAACATGGCATTGATCAAGGTTTCCCAACTCTTCTCTGTTTGTCTGAGTAGTTTGGATAATTGCACACCAGTTCGTATTGAGTGAGGCTATCCCTGGTGTGGCCTCCGCATGTTTAACCACAGAGACGAACACTTAGAAAGCTCTAGACTCAATGAAGCACTTGGTATTGCAGTGTCGTGGGAGTGGATGGAGGAATTCAGTATTACCCGATCATTATAGAGTTAAAAAATAAAACCAGGAAGAATATAATAGAATATTTGTGAGTGCCAAAGATCTGTGTGCTGGGAACACTAATTTTTATTTTAAAATACTTTTCTCATTAACCCAATCATTAATAAACCAAAATGTCTACATTGTAGTTCTAGGCAGGAACTATGAAGAACAGATCGGAAAGGTATGGGACGCCTTCTGCCTAGGGCTTGCTAGATGCTGATCTCACTCAGAAGCCGGCTCTCCCAAGTCCAGTGCAGTCTGCTTTAGAAGGATGTGCAGTGAAGGGGCGAAGGTGACTGTTGTGTGTGGTGGTTGTGATTGCTCTGTCCAGTGGAGAGTGTAAGTGTGACTTGTTTGGAGCCCATGACTCACAAAGGGCCTCCACAGGTGCTTTTCCATCAAAGCCTTCAGAAAGTCAGCGGGTAGAAAGGCGGCAGGACCAGGAGCGCTGTGCTGCCAACATCCTGGTCTCCAATTCTGGGAGTGTTAAACATGCACACTCACCACCTGGAGTCATGTCACTTGGCTTCTATTAAGTACTGCAGAACACACCCTACGACTCCTGTCCTGAGTCCCCACTCTATTTGTTAACCTCAGAACAGACATCTTAAGGCTAGACCTGCGGGAGCCAGTCACAGTCAGTGTGGGAAAGGATAGAGTGATACTTCCCAGGGTTTGGGACAGCCTGACTATCAGGCATGCTGATTGGCACGTGATAACTTCCTGGGCAGGCCAGCAAGATCCTGGGCTGGAAGGAGTGGTGGAAACATTTCCCAAGAACCCAAGAAGGCAGCTCCTCCCATGGGGAAAAGGCCCTAGCTCCTGTGCCTTCTCCTCTGTCTCTCAGCCTTTTTGTCCTCACAGTGGGTGAATGGACTGAGAAGGGGAAGGACCACCCTTGGAGTCCCATGGTTCTGCCACTGAGCAAACCTCACCACCACTGGAATTCCCTAAGCCTCAGTGTTCTCATCTGTAAATTGGGATAATGATCTCTGCTTTAATGGAATATACTAGTTTTTCTGTCTCTGTGACTGAATATCTAACACAGACTTGAAGGTGGATTATTTCAGATAATGGTTCAAAAGGGTGTGGTCCCTCACGACAGGGACAGCATGGTGGCTGGTTACATGGCATCTGCATGAGGAATCAGAAAGAGAAACGAGTGTTGGTGGTCAGTCCCCTTTCTTTCTTTATTCACTATGGGACCGTAGTTGCTGGGATGGAACTACCCGTATCCAGGGTGGTCTTACCCCCTCAGTTACCCTCCTCAAGGAAAGTCTAATGGACACACCAGACACACCACTGTTTCCATTAAGCTGACCTTGTTAGCCAACCATGGCAGGAGTGATTGGACTGAGGCGCTGACACATTCAAAGTTGGCGCACCTTGCTAACCATCCCGTGCTATCCACAGGAAGCAGTAGAGAAGTTGGTCAGGCCTGGGAAGGTGGTGGGGAGCTGAGGGCATGACCCCCAGTGGCTAAGTCACTACGATTTATAATTTCATAACAGTAGTAAGACCAGTCGTTATGGGAGACCACACAGCTCTGTGGGTGCTAACCCTGCCCCTAGCCCCATCTCTTATAGCAAGACCCATTCTGTTTGCCCTGGCCATCTCAGCACAGGGGGGTAATGAGGGAGGTGCCACCTCTTGCTGTTTGTGTGAAGAGCAGTCAGGAGTTGCCTGCCAGGAAGATCCTGTCACCCCAATGAGCAGCCTCAAGACAAACAAAGGGGATTGCCTCCCCCCACTCCCCTTTTGCAGACCAGGTTCTTGCCCTAGGGTCGAGTGCTATGACTTAGTTTCCAGGGTCTAAGTGGGACGGCTCCTTGGGGACAGCAGCAGTGACACATGGAATCCTTGCTGCTCGGTTACTTGGCTTGATTCCTGTTGTAAGTTCCTCCTCATTGACCCTTTGCAGCCCTGGCCCAGCACTTAGAGCTTTGCCCGAGGCTCCGAGGTATAGTGTGTTTGGCATTGGGACAGCTGCAGTTTCAATATCAGCTCTGTCCAGATGTCTGACCCAGGCTGTGGCTGTGGGTGGTTAAATGGGGTTGAAGATGGAGCCCACATCTTGACTCAGAAGAGAAGCAGAATCTCAGTGCAGGGGCAGCTGGGCTCTGGGTAACAGAAGTCAGGGGCCACCTGAGGTGGGAGCTGTGGACTGGCATGGAGGAGATGGTCTTTGGGCTGGGCTTGACACTTGACATTGTGAGCACCTAGCACTGACAGCTACGGGACGCTTTCTTACGGAGAGCGTCTCACTCCAGGGTAGCAGGGAATCCTTTGAGCAGGAACAGGTATGGTAGGCCTTTCAAAGACACAGCTGTGAGAGTCACCCATGTTAACTGTAAGTTACCCCAATAAACTAGATAGGCTTGGTGGGATTGTGCCTTTGATCTGTTGATGCCTTCTTTGTCAGCTATGGACAGACAGGCTTTCTAGGAAGAGTCCACAGCAGTTACCTACTTTTGTGGCACTTTCTTTTTGATCTTGTAGGGTGCACCTGGGTGAACAGCACCCCCGCCTTATGGCCACCTGGAATTGCAGGATGAGCCCTCTTGAAAAGTGAACTCAAAAATGAAACTGGAGGACAGTCACTCCTGAAGTGTGGAGAAAGGTTTTTATTGTAGTTGTAAGGGAGCAAGCAGGCTGAGGAAAAGTCCAGGCTGAACACAGCTGGCAGGACATGGGCTGCAGAGTCCAGGTTAGTGGGGCGGGGTGTGCCAGCCACACCCTGTAACAGATAGGGACTGAGGGATGCTGGGAGAACCTGGCAGCCAGGTCTGTTTTACTATGCTAAACAGGCACCTCAGTTGGCCACCGTCTTGGATTTGAGACCTAGCAGAAATGAGGTTGTTGTGATGTAATTAGTTAAGATGAGGTTGTGCTGAATTAGAGAAGTTCCAAAAGGCCGTGTCCTCCTGAGAAGGCCATGTGAGCATGCAGAACAGGAGGACGACAGCATGGACAGACACATAGGTGGCATAATGTTTCTAGCATGCTCAAAGAATATTAAGGAATCCTGGCATCCATGGAGGTTGGAGGAAGCATATCTCCCTAGAGTTCCCAGGGGAACCAACCTCACTCAAAGCACCTTGAGTCTTCAGAACTGTAGTTGTCAGAGTAGCTGATAGTCAGAGTCAGAGGTAGGAGCTGATGTACCAGCCTTCCTCCCTGTGGCTGGCAGGATGGGTGGACGTTCTGTAAGCTTTCTGTTGCTGTAACGAATAGCCATGGAGAGATTGGCTCATCGTTTGGAAAGTTGTAGGCCACTCTCTGTTGGCCCAGTACTTTTGGGTCACTGGTGAGCAGTCTGTCCTAGGGAGAGGGTGTAATGGCACAGAACCGTGCAGCTCATGGCCAGGAAACACGTGAAATGGAGACCATGCTTTCACAGTGCCCTGTAATTGACCTTTGACCCAAATTTGGAATCTTCAGATCCCAAATGACCCAAAGGCCTTTTAGTAACCAGGGCAGAGACCTTTAATACATGGCCCTTGAGGGATGTGTATGTGTGTGTGTGTGTGTGTGTGTGTGTGTGTGTGCACACGCACTCACACAATCAATACTCCATTCTGGATATTAAAGGTTTTGGTCAAATCTTTGGCAGGCTTTAGAGCAATATTCTGAGTATATTCCCTAACAGCAGCCTTCTGAAGAGCAGGTGAAGGAACACAGAGGTCTTTCCTCACACATAAGCACCATGGGAGCCTGGAACGGTAAGCACATAGGCTGCTTTCTTTAAGGGAAGGAACACAGTCAATATCTGTTGTCCACTGGAAGTCTGGGAGTGGGCATGCTTACTAACCTGCTGCCTTTTGCCCGATGTGGCTAAAGACTTTCCCAACGTTGAACTCCCCACCCCCCTTTATCAAAACTTTGTTCTTCTCAATTTATAGAACCCTTCTTTATAGACATTACAAAGGGTTTTGATATAGCCACTCCTGGTCTGTATTTAGCTTACTTTGTTCCTCAGGGAGATTTATGGATGCTTTATTGTACACATGGGATTGAATTAATTATCAGCAGAATAGTTTCACTAAATTGTGCTGTGCTTAAATATGGCTAAAATAATCCTCTCGGGGTCAGACTCCAAAAGTCTGAGCAAACACAGGCTACTGAGTTGTGCCGATCCAAAGTGCCTTCTTGCCTCTTGAGGCTTACCTCTCTGCAGACACCTCTGAGGTCATCTCTCAGAGACCCCCACAGACATGGCTAGACATGGTACTTTAATTATGAGACACTGTGTTATAAAAGCCAGCATTCTAGCATAAGTCAGTGGAAGCACCATGTCCCAGCTCTGCTTGGGGTGGTGAGTGAGGGGAGGCTCTGAGGCCTTCTGCCCCTTCCAAGGCCAGCTGTGCACCAGGCAGGTTTTTGCTGAGTTTTCTCGATTTGACTACCATGCCATCTCCTGTCTGTCTGTCTGCCCCTGCTCTGCAGTCAAAGGAATTTCATTATATCTCTGCTGGTAGGTTGTGTCTGCTGTTTCAGGTATGCAAATAGACTTCTTGAAGGCATTCTACTTTATGCCAAACGCTGGGGACACAGAGAGACCATAGAGAGATGGTGCCGCTCTCCCACAGATCAGATAGCCACTAGTGTGGGAGATGGGCAGAAAAAAAGGCACCCATAAAACTGCCTGTAAAATAAACTCTGGAAGCTGCCATGAAGCTTCCAGACATGACAAGATGTCTCTGTTAGACATAATGGCTAGGAAGGCGTCTCTGAGGAAGATGAGAAGCAATGGGAACCATCTAAAGCTGGGCATAGTGGTAGACTCCTGGAACCCTGGCATGTTGAAGGCTGGAGCAAGAGGATTGCCAGTTTGAGGCCAGCCTGGGCTACATAGGAAGACTCTATCTAAAGAACAACAACAAAATCCCTTACACACAAACCAAAGACGAAAAGCTACCTAAAGATGGGATGCAGGTACTAGGCACTAGGAATCACATGTTCTGGGTCCATGAGGTGTGTTAAAAGGGATGGTTAGCTGGAAGACAGAGAACTTGGGAGTGAAGGAGAAGAATTGAGTGGGTAGTATGTGTGCTTAATAGAAACCTCTTGCATCCCGAGAGACACAGTAACTTGGGGTGAGGCAAAAGTTAGAGAGGGCTAGGTGGGTTCAAGGAGCATGCTGGGAATTGGTAGAATGTCATTGAATGGTGCCTGACAGCACCCAGCTGATATAAGGAATCTTGAGAATAATCAAAGGACAAATCAGTTATAGACTTGATACATGTTGCAGACAAGATGGTACCGACCCTGCTGGCCTACAATAAAATCCATGTTGGTGTGTTAAGGAAGGCTTCCTCTCTGAAGTGAGTGCTGGGCAAATGTCTGAGGACAGACAGGAGAGTGGACAGGATGGATGATTGGACAGACAGGAGAGGCAGTAGATACTGAGTGATACTGGGACAATTCATGTAGACAGGAGAAGCCATTGTGCATATATATATATATATATATTAGAGATTGAAGGACCTTTGAGTATAGGAGGAGCTGTTATGTACCCAGTGGGATCAGAGTATTCATAGAAACCAGGGCTGGAGGGATCGAGGCAGACCAGAAAAGATGCGCAGAGGTCAGAGAGAGTAGATTTTGTTAGTCCGGGCAGCAGATGATGGCCACGTAAACCATGTGATCATGATGGAGGAGCCAAGCAGGTTGAACAGAGACTCGGGGTTCAGTAGAGTGGGTTTGGAGATGGAGAACAGGGAAGAAGGGGGATGGCAGTTGGTTCTTTCATTTGTTTTATTGGCAGTTTTGCATAATAATACCATTCTTACTGTTAACTTCATGGGGTCCGGTGAGCATTCAGTAAGCATGGGTTATATATAAAACCACCAGTAAAACAGGGGAAAGAGCCAACTGCCAGCCCTCATCACCTCAGACACAGGGCTGCTTTTTCCTAAGTCTGTGGCTTTAGGAGTCCTTGAGCCTCACTGTGAAGGGAGAGATCCCATTACATGAGTGGCTATCTCCTAGCAGTATATTTGAAGCCCAAATCCAATATCCATGATCTCTGTGAGGCATGTAGAATGTAATTCTCACTAACAGCCTCAAGTAGTTAGTAAAGGCCAAATACTCTAAATATCCTACAGGTTTTATGGGGGCCGACGTATCATATCAGTAAGGTAACCGATCCTGCTGCACTTTCTCCCCGAGTCCTTAGAACCAGCTGGGACCCCACCTGGCCCCAAGGGCCATAGTTTTACCCTCTGGACACTGTTGCCATTTGACATAGGAAACATTTTATCCAAATGAGTTTTGGACTCAGCTTTAGGACCTAGGTGCCCAGCACATTCTTAAAACTGTCTTAAGAATATACTCTGGTCACCCCACAGCTTGGTGTCTGATAAAGGCTGTGTGGGTGTGTGGGTGGGATGCTGCCTTGTATCCTGGGGAAAGAGGTCATGCTTTATAAGTTCACCTCTTTGCTTCAGACACAAGTGTTTCTTGGAGGCCAGAGCACATCAGGAATGCTCTATCTCCGGGTACCCTATAGGTGGCAGTTTACAGAGAGAAAGAATGTAGCCAGCATAGCTGGGTTAAAGGTGTGGCAATTCCAAATGTTTAACATTAGTTCTCTGGAGGAAAAGGAGAGTCAAGACTGAAATACAAGGAACCGAGTACGATGTGTACAGGCTGGTGGAATCTGGCATTGGAGGAAATATTTACATGGGAGTTGAGCATTGACTTTTACATTGTCACAAATTGGTACCAGATGCCTGCCTTTTCAGACAGACTCCTGAACTCATCTGAGGCTCTGAGTTGGACAGCAAATCACTTTGCCATTTGGAATGCTGTTTGATATTTTTGGGAAGTTGTCCCCACCCCCACCCCCAAAGGGTAAAGAATTGGTACTACAGACTTCTAAAACAGCATTTTTGTGAATGGTAATGAACAGATGATGCCCCAGGGAGGAAGTCTCCGGTTTCTTTTTATAACCCTGCCAGTAGTGATGGAGGTGACATTTCATTAGCATTTGCATCTCCCCTCACTGGGAATTAGTTCAGCCTGGTGTAGCCACACACAGGAGAAACACAGCGGACTCCTATCTAGGGCTTCTGTGTGGGCTCCATGTGGCACACCCCAGCAGAGGGGATTTTCCTTGGGGTTGGAAACAGTGGCTTTCCGTTTGAGACCTGGGTCTAAGTCTCAGCAGTGTGTTCTTATGCTGCAGGCAGGTTTCCTTGCTGGATGTAAATGCCTTATAAAATAAGGTTGGAAGGTGTGACAGTTCCTGCTTAGGCCTGCAACGCTTTCTTAGAGGGCTGAGCTGACTTTTCTCTTTCCTCGTGGTTGTCAAAGGGCTATCTGTATAACTGGGAGAATAGTCTGCTCTGGCTCTGGTGTTTGGATGCCAGCAGACTGAGAACCTGAGGCTCAGCCGGGAAAAGCAAACTGCATGTGGGTTGTGGTTGGCACAAGCATGCTGGCCACTCAGCTGTATATTTGTTACAGTCTCAGTTAGGGTGTTTACTGCCGTTTAAAACACTATAACTGAAGCTATCTTGGAGTGGAAAGGGTTTATTTCACCTTACAGCCTGTAAGTTCATCACTGAGGAAAGCTAGGGCGGGACCCTGGAGGCAGGAACCAGAGCTTAGGCTGTGAAGGCATGCTGCTTGCTCTCCTAGCTTGCACTCCCTGGTTTCTTATAGCATCCAGGACCAGGGGTGGCCCTTCCCGTGGTGAGCTGGACTCCCCCACATTAATCATTAAACAAGAAAGTGCTCCACAGGTTTGCCCACAGGCCAATCTGGTGGGGAGGACTTTCTCAATTGAGGGGTCTTCTTCCAAAATGACTCTAGCTTGGGTCAAGTGGACATCAGACCAAAATAGCGTAGCCTCTCTTCCCTTGGGAGGTGGGGGTAGGAGGTGTTGTTTGGGTTTACAGTGCAAAGAGTTACATTCTAGCATGGCTGGGACATAGAGGCAGAAGCAAGAGGCAGGTGGTTACATTATGTCTGTAGGCAGGAAGAAGAGGGAAGAATGCTCCTGGCTCAGCTTACTTTCTCCTTGACTTTAAGTCTGGGATCCCATGAAATGGTGCCACCCATATTCAGGGTGGGCCTTCCCTCCTCTGTTAAGTCTCTCTGGAAAGGCCCTGATAGGAACACCCAGAAGTGAATGTTTGTTTCCATGTAGCTCAGTCAGTCAGTAGTGAAAATTACTTATCCCAACTGGGCCGTGGTGTCGCCTGCCATGGCCAGGCTGTGGACTCTCAGGTGCTGACTCACTATGTACACAGAATGAGACAAGGTGAGGCCTCTCAGATCTTCATTCCTATTGGCCAAAGGTTTCCCAGCTGTGGACTAGAGACCCAGAGTGCTGAGGGCAGCAACATTGTGTATAGAAGTCTTCTCTGGGGCCAGGGGCCTATGTTCTGCCTCCCTCACAGCTACCTACATGCCACATGGCTGAGTTTCTAGAATAAAAGTCTTGCTGACGAAACATTCTCACTGTTCGTATTTATTTTTAAGCAAAGATATTGAAAACTCTGAATTAGGAAACACTGAGCCAGGCAAAGACTACTGGGAGCCTCTGGTCATACTTGTATCTTTCCATCAGTAAATAACCTGGTCTCCATGTGTTTAAAAACACCTTATTTAATACATGCTGTTGGTTTGTGGTTGAGCCTACAGATGACGGCCCTGCGACTCATGCCTAAATAAAAGGTCTCACATATGTCCCAAGGACACATCTCAGCTTTCTTGTGCTTGGCAACACTCAACTACATACTAGCTTTATGGTTGGACCATTTCATTTTAGTGAAATTATGATAAAACTTGCAAAAATGAAGAAGAGAATTACTGGATTACAGAGGACCAGGAGAGGGCATATGCTTGCTGGTGTCAGCCAAAAACAAAGCAGTCACCTTGTCCATCTCTGTCATTAGGGTCTCTGACTACCACTGGGCCTGAGTGCTCTCCTGTCGTGAACGTGGTGTGGATTTGATATAGGAGGTACTGATGAGTTCTGCGTTTGCAAATTTTCTTGTGTTGTGTGACATGCCCACCATGTAATTTGGGACAGGACGTCTCCATTTACTTGATACTGGGCATAGTACTTGCGGTATACATAACTCCTAGAATGCCTGAATCACAGGGAGTCGGTGTACTTTGTTCAGCTGCTTATTGCTATGTTTTCAGGGGATAAAGGCTAGGAAAGGTATTCCTTTCCTTTAAAGGCTGGCCTCATCCAATCCCATCCATCCCTCACCAGCCCCTTCAGACTTCTTCCTCTTCCCTTTGTGGAGAGGGAGCCAGGAATGAGAGCGCTCACGTAGCTGAGGGTCATGACAGAAAAAAGACTACTTGAATCCAATCTGTATTCACCCTGTGATGCTATGCTGACAAGGGAGGTCCACGGCACAAAGACTGCATTGGTGGAAAGATGCTGGAGGACCTGAGTTGAAATTTACAGCAGCCGTGTAAAAGCCAGCACAGCAGCACAGGATCCTAGTGCTGGGGAGGCAGAGATGTCCAGTCCCAAGGCCCTAGACTTAGAACCCTGCAGCCCTAGCCTAAGAGGCTAGCCCCAAGTGTGTACACACACACACACACACACACACACACACACACACACACACACACCCCTGTATTTCTGATTCTTGGTTCACTATTCATAAAAACAACAACAAGCCCAGCCAATAGGGTTAAATGTGAGACTGGAGTGAATGAATTCAGATTTGGTGCTCAGAACCATGTCAGGGACCCACAGATGCCCTGTATTTTAGCCCAGGACTATAACCGAGTATGCTAAGTACTCAAGAGATGAGCCTGGCTCCTCCTCACCTGCCACCTGGAAAGACAGAAACAACACAGTATTGCTGTGATTCCACAGTGACAAGCCGAGGAGGATTTTGAAACTTTTCAGTTCTTTTGGTCCATGTAGGTTACTTCTGAGCTTGGTTTCAAGCTTTATGCATTCAGTTTGACTGTTAGCAGTTTGAGTCACTTTTTTTTTTTTTTTTAATGAATGGGCAGCTAATAAGATGAGCAGATATCATCAGACACCTGCTGGGCTCCCATCTGGTACCTGCGGAAGTGTAAGCAATAGAAGACCAGACCACGAGAGGTCACAGAAAAGAGCACCGTTCATCTCCGTGCTACCCCAAACACCTCCTTTTTAATAAATACTTAAGTATATTTAACCAGCCTGCCAGTTTCCCTCCCTCCCTCCCTTCCGCTGCCTACAGCAGTAAAACAGGTTCATGTGGGGAGGAAAGAAGCACAGTGTGTGGGGGCTCGTAGACCGATGTCTGTCCTAGACCCAGACAGACCTCTGGGTGTACTGCCTTTGTGTATCGATGACAAAGGGTGTGGTCATTTCTACACCTATGTAGTTATGATAGTAACTTAGGAAATTGCTGGCCTTTCCTTTGCTCTGGGAACCTACTCACAGAGCTTTCTTCTCCTCTGCCCTCATTCCTACAGCCAGGTGGCACAAAATGCATACTTCCGGTAACACTTGTGCTGCAAATGCTGTACTTGGGAACAGGTTAGCAAGGTGTTCTGCAGTGGAGCAGCCTAGGTCCCACCAAGAGTCCTCTCACATTCCAGCCCAAGGGATCAAGGAGGAGCTTTGCCTGTGTTGACTTGTCCTGTTATGTGACTAAATGCCTTGACCTAACCTGCCTGTGTAACTAATGCGTGCTCACAGGAGTACTGTTTGTAGAAAACCCCTCTTCCCCTGAGAGGAAAGGGCACCGTTGCCATGCACAGGCCTTTGTGCTAGGTTTTATGCAGACTTACACTACATGAGGATTTTTCTGTAGTGTATATACTTTCTGTCAGGGAACAAGAGATTCTTTCTTCCTGTCTGTTGAGTCTGCCTGGGGCAATAGTTTGAGATACTTTGCTAAATAGAATTTAGTCAGATGATCCCGACTGTACGAGCTTGTAAAAGACATCTGTTTAAGTTTAAAAATAAATAATTAACACACGCACCCAGACAGAGTGTTGCCCCCAGCGAGATTAAAATTTGTCTGCTGCTGCAGAGGTGCTTTGTATTTCTCCCAAATTCTTGTTTCATCTAAAGATAGAAATGTAAAGAGAATCAAGGTTTGACTCTTTAGCTCCCTTTAAGGGTGCATTTGTTACCCAGTTTCGTCCACTATCCCATGGCCCTGGATCTGTCTCCTCTCTCTGAGACTGAGAGGAAACTCTCTCTCTTGCTGTTTGGAAATATTCTTATCTAAGAGGAATCTATCCCAAGTAAGGTTTTGATGATATGCTGATTTTCAAAGAGGGGTTTGGTAGATGACGGACGACTAGAAGCCTGACTGTAGACATGCAAAGAGGAGGCTGGAGGAATGCTCTAATGAGTACTTGCTGCACGAGTGTGGGGACCTAAGTTCAAATCCCCAGAACCCATGTAAAAGAAGCTGGGATGGTGATGTGTGTCCGCAGTCCTAATCATATAGCGAGTATGGGAGAGGGACAGGAGGTCCTTGGAAGCTTTTTGTAAGGCTAGTCTGGCATTTGCCCTTATAAACGACAAAAGGAGTCTGCCTCAAATGAGGTGGAAGACAGGAGCCAACTTCTCAAGTTGTCTTCTGTCCTCCATGTGTGCAGCACCACACACACACACACACACACACACACACACACACACACACACACATACACCGCATTCCAAAGATACAGACAGAGTTGTCTTTCTTAAGACTGTTTGTGATAGGAACAGGGCTGGGCAGAGCGTGCTAAAGCCATGGACAACTGCTGTGGATGACTGTGATGTCCCAGCAGCACCCGTATATATGGCGTGCCAGGTGGCCCAGGGGCTCTGCTTGGAGGGTAGCTGAACACATCACTAAATCAGCAACGTCGAGTGTCAGGATCACACCCAAGATAATGTTGTGAAGGAACTCTGGGTTGAGTGTGAAATGTCTCATGTAGGCTGGTGTGTTTGAATACTCAGTCCTTGGCAGTAGTGCTCTGTTGGGAGGTTAGGGAGACCTCAGGTCATGGAACTGAAATGCAAAGGCTACGAGGGTGAGCCTTTGATTTTTATTTTTTATTTTTTAATTTTACTTCTTTGGAAATTTCATACAGTGTGTTTTTATAATATTCTTTCCCACCCCCTAACTCTTTCTAGAGTTTATTCCCCTCACCCATTCCCCACTCACCCAACTTTTTGCTTTTTTTCCCTCTCAACAAAAACAAAATAAAGGCCATGAAAAGCTGCTCTGACTTCTGTTGGCTCCTGAGATGGGCCATCCCAGGCTGTGGCTCATATTCAGCACCACTTTATTGGAGAACACTTACTTTCTCTCTTTAGGGATGAGTCTTAAGGACTGCCCCATCTCTGCCGCTTGTCCCATTCCTGCCGCCTGTCCCATTCCTGCCGCCTGTCCCATTCCTGCCGCCTGTCCCACTCCTGTTATTGATCTGGAGCATAGTACCCAACACAAAGTGCCAGTCGAATTTGGGGGCCAAGTGTTTGCCGTTAATGATGTCTTGCATGATGCCCAGCTGCCCCAAACTCCAGACTCGAAGGGATTTTTCTTCCCTTCGCCTCCCAGGTAATCAGGCAACAGGGTGAGTACCATTTCCACCACAGCCGTGGTTCATTCTGAAGGGACTTTAACCAACAGACTGAGGAGGTCCTGTGTTTCTCGCTCTCGCCTCACAGTGAGAGAACACGTGTCAGAAACAATCAAGGGTAAAGGACTTATGTTGGCACAGTTTCAGGGATCACAGTTGGGGGAAGATGGCTCCTCTTTGTGGCAGTGGGAGCTGCTTGCTCACTCCTTGGCAGACATCAGACAGCTAAATCCCAAGTCCTTTCCCAGACCTGGCGATTTTCTTCATAGGTTTCTTCTGAGGTGTGTGTGTTGAGTCTGTACATGTATGCCAAAGGCTGGGCATTGGGCGTTGAAGAAAAACCCTCGGTTCTTACCCTCAGGGAGCTTGCTGTCCTGCACAGCGGACAAAGCAGTAAATAAACATTTACAAATATAACCCACATTAGATGTCCTGGAAGAACATTACATTTAAGGGCTATACTCGGGAAGGGTCGGAGGAGGCACTGCTTCACGTGGGAACAGTCAGGGAGAACTTGCAGAAGGGTCTTAGTTCCTGTCAGCGGTGAGTAGAGGAAGGGGTGCCAAGGCCAGGTAGCAATCGAGGGAGCACATTTAGGGGAGAGGAGAATTGCATCAGGGAGCAAAGAGTGGTTCATTCCCTGTGTACTTCAGGTCTCATGTAGCCCAGGCTGGCCTCAAGCTCAATATGTAGCCCAGGATGATCTTAAACTGCATCCCCCGACCTCCACCTCTTGATGCATGTACCGTGTCTAGTTTTAGGTGGTGCTAGGACTGAACCCAGGGCTTGATGCTTACTAGAGAAGTGTGTTCTCGACTGAGCTACAACCCCAACCCCTGAAGCATTTTCTGGCTGCAGGGAGAGAGTCATGGGCTTGAAGCAGGAGGCTGAGCAGGAGGCCATGCCTGGCCAGGTAGGAGTGGGCAGGAATATGGATGGTTCAATGTCTAGTTCAGAAATACACAAGACTGTGGTCATGCACTGAGGGCCGTGTTGGTGAATAGACTGAGAAGTGACTGTTGAACTTGTGACCTGGCTCTCCTGAGGTGGAGCAGGAGCAGGGGGGGAGCCTGAGTGAGTGAGCCATCTGTGCAGACACCTCTCAGACACTGAGGAGGGCTCACTGGAGCTTTGCAGTGAGGAGGTCTTAGGAGCCAGCTTGAAAATGGAGTCAGAAGTTCTGAGAGGCAGAAAGTGGGAGGAGGGTGTTTGGAAGTTGAAAAGAGGGGCTCACAAAGCCACTCTGGGGTCACTGTGTTGTCACTGTGTGGAAGAGAGGGGAAGTCTAAGGAGACTAGGAGGAGGGAGCTTTTGGCGTGCAGAGAGGGTATGTATAGATGTTGCAGGCTCAGGGACCTGGAGGCCGCGCTGAGGCCGGCAGGGATGGATTTGTAAGATGACAGCTTGTTGGTGTGGATGGTTAACACCAAAAGCAGGCTGTGGTCATTGAGACAAAGGCTCTCCTCAGATTGGGAAGCTACATGGATGAGCATGTATGTCTCTCACAACCTTTTGCTGTGTCAACATGGATGTTTGTTAGTATAGGTTTTCTTTACCAAGATTTAAAGTCAATTGCTTTAAAATGTTGGTATGTATGTAGTACATTTTAAAGCAATTGATTTTAAATCTTGGTGTGTATGTAGTATGCCTTTAAAACGTTAGAATGTATGTGGTATGTATTTTTAAAACATCAGCGTGTATGTAGTATGTCTTTAAAGTGTTAGTGTGTATGTGGTATGTGTCTTATATAATGATCCCATTATCACAGTTCTTGTCTTGAAAAACTGAGGCACAGGGAGCCTGTTGGACACATCTAAAGTTCTAGGGCTGGGCTGGTAAGATGGCTCAGCAAGTAAAGACATCAGTACCAAGCCCAGTGATACGAGTTTAATTCCCTGGAACCACATGATGCTATAAAAACCGACTGCCAGAATCTGTCCTCTGCCATTTACACATACAAGTGGCCTATGCACACACACAGTACACACAATACATAAATGTTATTTAAAAAAACTCCCCAGACTGAGAGGCCATTATGCTGGTCTGGGGTGGAGGTTTTAAGCATCGTGCCTGTAAGTGTTTTAAGCATCTGTGGTAGCCTGGTTAGCTTTCAACACACTTCAGGAAGGAAGTGGAATTGCTTCAGGAACTTTCTCCTGAAGTCTCTGAAGCCCTTTCCACCTCATACACCCAGAAACAGCGTTTGTCGGGAATGGACTTCACCTGGCAGCTTAGAAGTGAGCCACCTCTCCTTTAGGTCTATGCATGGCAATCAGGTGACCCATTAAACCACCTCCAGAGGTGGCCAGTGATATGTGCACTCATGGATGGATCAGGTGCTATTATATTATGTGCATATATAGTAAATTGTTTTTAAGATTAGAGACCAGGCAGCAAGCATGCATTTGGGGGGAGGGAGTTTTATTCATGAACTGATACAGTGTGCTCATCCTGTGTCCTATGTGTGGTTGGGAGTGGCTGAGTTCTTAAGAGCATACTGCCCAAAGCGACTCCTTGCCCAATATTGGTGTGCCTTGCAGTCTGTGCTGAATGGGACATCTGTGCTGAGTGTCCGATGGAATGGAGAGGTGGCCTCTTCTGCCTATTTTATAACAAAGCAAACTTAGGAGTAGGAACCAGCTCTGAATGACTTCACCAGGAGGCAGGAAGCTGGAAATAGAAACCTGCTCACTCTCGTGCCTGTGCCTGATTCATCCGCTAGAACTCACTGGCCTCAAGATCGCTATCAGCGGAAATGATTTCCCTCAATCTCCTGGGAGCATAGCTTAATATTTTTATGCTTGCTTAATGATAATTTTCATTCTACCTTTTTTAATTAAGTAAAAATGAAGTCTATCCAGGCTACTTCTGAAGACTTCTTTCCTTATGTATGACAGAAATATGTGTAGCCATGTCATGAAGAGAACTGAGATGGGCTGATGGAGCGGGGCCCTCACGGTGCTCATCCTCCCTCGGAGTCCTCAGGCTCTGGAGAGTCCAGCTGTGGGCCATTGCTTTTCAGAAGCAATTTGGACATTCAGAGTCTCTCCTGTTTACTATATGCTTTTGCTCTGTGGTTGTATTAGTGGTTTAAAAGTACACTTTGGAGGACTAACAGGTGTCATCCACAGGGAATGATAAGTTCCGAGCAGAGCCAGACCTGAATGCCCACCCTGCCAGTGCAGGGATACAGATGAGGCATACCAGAGGCCACTAGGGCTCTACATGCAGGGAGGGTTGAGAGGAAGGCAGAAGGAGCGATTGTAACCCAGGGCTAGCATTCAGGTGTTTTTTGAGATATCTTCATGTGGTCCTGCCTTCTTGAAGGGAGGGAGACATTTGTTTGGAGGCATGACCCAAGGATGGAAGGGAAGGGAACCTGATGTGTAGAGATACAAACTCTTGGTCAACTTCAACATTTACAACCACCCTTAAACAGGACAGGGAAGGTAGCCTAACGGCTCCCAGGGTACCATCGATCACTGGGAAGGAAGACAGTAAACTTCCTGAGGCTGTCCCTCCCTGTTCCTTTCATTTGTCAGGCTTCCTGAGGTCACCCACTGATACCATAGTTTGTCCTGAGAAAGTAGGTGGGGAGAATGAGTATTGTCCCCCTGTGTTTCCCACAGCATGGTTGACAGCCAAAAGGTGGACACAAGCCAGGTATTCACTGAAGAGTGGCAGGCCTAGGTATGGTGATATCCATGCAGGGCAGTATCTTTCAGCCTTCGGAAGAGGGAGTCACCCCAGGACAGACACAGCCATCCCACCTCTCTTCTTTGCCTTACGTGGCCAGATGGGAAGTGTAAGGGTGGCAGCCAGAGGCCAGAGGAGGAGATGGGAAACTAGTATTTTGTAGGCACAGAGGGTTTGGGGTGATGAATAGGAGATAAATGGTACTGGGCTGCACAGTAGTGTGCATGTATGCCTCCGTGCTGGTAACAGTACACTTAGATGTGGTCACATATGTGAGACATGGGTGTCACATATGTCTCACCGTAGTAGATCTGGACAAACAGCATAACTGTGGCTCAGGCTGTGGTAGAGCCTGGAGGAAAACAGCTCACTGTCCTCTTGGCTGTGTTGAATTTCCTGCCTGGATCATCTGATGTCCTATGTCATAGAGCATCATCTCCCACCTGCTTCTAGGACAACTGCCTCTCTGATGATGATACCCCAGAACTCTAGGGTGAAGCCACCCCGAGCCCAGCCCAGCCCGGCCCGGCCAGACCCAAGGTTCTTAGGTTTACTGCTTACAACCCTCAGTCATTTCTTCTCACCCAAGTAAAGCTTCGAATGTCCCCTCCCCGCTCCCTCTCCCCCCTCCACCTTTGGCAAAGTCACTTCCCCTTGGAAATAAGCTTTGAAGCTGAAGGTAAAAGAGCTTGCTTTCAGCAGTTTGTTTCCCTTTCTTTGAAACAAACTTCAGGAGGAACGGTGAGAATTTAAAGGAGCAGAAGGGAGCCAGTGCTGCGTCCCTGGAGTAAGTACTAGGGGTTTGAAGTGCTGTGCCGCTCGGAGGCTCTCAGATGGTTTGGAAACCAAATGTTTGCAAAAGGGAGATTTGCTAATTATGTGGCTTGATCAAGATATCTATCAAAGTGTGGCACTCTTCCCTATAAATACATGTGCGTGTGTGTGTGTGCATGTGTGCGTGTGCGTGTCTGTGTGCGCGCGCGCGCGCGCGTGTGTGTGTGTGTGTGTGTGTGTGTGTGTGTGTGCGTGTGTGTGTGTATGTGTGTGTGCATGCGCGTGTGTGTGTGTGTGTGTGTGTGTGTGTGTGTGTGTGTGTGTGTAGGAGGGAGGGAGAGAAGACTCCAGTCATCTCCCATGATGGAATGCTGACTAGGGCCTGCTTCTCTGTGTGCAGTATAGCCAGCTGCAGGGTAGGTGAGTCTTGCTTGGATAAGCTCATGCTGGCCTGCAGACTGGCTCAGCATAGGCACAGAGCAGGGAGCCACCATCAGAAGGGGCCGCAAGCCCCAGTGAGGGGACAGGATGGTGAGACAACCCTCTCTCTGTCCCTCCTGCTTTGTAGTGGGCCCTTGATGAATGCAGGGGTGTGGCTCACAAACAAATGAAAGTTTAACGTCTGGGGATTTTTTTTTTCCCCAGAGTGGAGGGAGGTTGATGGAGAGTCATGCCCCTTGACCCTTTTTGGGGTGTATGCTGTTCTTGTCTGCCTGGCCTGTTTTCAGACATGCGATTTCTTGGTAAAACTACATAAAGCCCATCTCACAGTCTCCATGTTTCCTTTGAATATGGCTAAATGATATTTCTCCTTGCAACTCTTAGAAATCTACCCATTTTCCAGATGGGGCCTTTATTTACCGCTGTTGTCTTTCAGCTTTCCTCTCAGCTCTCTATCACTGAAGCTCTAGAGACATGGTACTCAGCCTGTGAGTCTCCATCCCTTTGGAGGCCCAACGACCCTTTCACAAAGGCTGCATATCAGATATCCTGCATATTCAATGCTTACATTATGATTCATAACAGCAAAATTACAGTTAGGAAGTAGCAATGAGATAATTTTATGGCTGGGGGTCACCACGACATGAGGAGCTGTACTGAAGGGTCACAGCATTGGGAAGGCTGAGAACCACTGTGCATAGGCAAAAGTTTCTACATGTGTGGAGCACACATCTGCTGCCCACACCTCTTTAGACCCTGAGGTCCCATGACATCATCAGCCTCACACTCCTATAATGTTCACCTGCCTCTGAAGCCCTGGCTTCTGAATATTGAGGAAAGTCTTAACCACCATGTAGTGCTTAGAACAAGGACCCAAGTCTCATATTCTTCCATCTCTTCAGATCTCCACCACCTGAATAGTGGATATTGGTGCACTGTGGTGATGCAGACAGTGACAGCTTGATTGGTGTCTTAGTTAGGGTTTTACTGCTGTGAACAGACACGATGACCGAGGCAACTCTTATAAGGACAATATTTAATTGGGGCTGGCTTACAGGTTCAGGGGGGGCAGTTTATTACCATCAAGGTAGGAGCATGGCAGCTTCCAGGTAGGCATGGCTCTGGAGGAGCTGAGAGTTCTACATCTTGTTCTAAAGGCAAATAGAAGACTACCTTCCAGGCAGCTAGGACAAAGGTCTTAAAGCCCATGCCCACAGTGACACACTTCTCCAACAAGGCCACACCTACTCCAACAAGGCCACTCCTCCAAATAGTGCCACTCCCTGGGCCAAGCATATCCAAATTACTACATTCCACTCCCTGGCCCCCATAAGCTTGTTCAAACGTATGAGTCTCTGGAGACTATACCTAAACATAGCATAATGAAAATACATACAGTCCCCATAGTCTACAGCAGTCTCATCAATATTAAAAGTCCAGAGTTCAAAATCTCTTCTGAGATTCATCCAGTCACTTAACTGTATTCCCCAAAGCAAGACCGGAAACCAGCTGGGCAAACTCCAAACTCTGCATCTCCTCTCTGTTGTCAAAGCAGTCTTCAGATCTCTAGCGCCTTTTTTAACTTTGTTGACTGCACCAAACTTCTTTCTCCTGGGCTGGTTCCACGTTAGCAGCTTTCCTCAGCAGGCATCCCATGGCTTTGGCATCTTTAATATCTTGGGGACTCCAAGGTATCTTCAGCATTACAGCTTCTTGTTCAAATGTCTGGGATCACACCCGCTCTTCTGGGCTCCTCCAAAGGGCTTGGGTCACTTCTCCAGCTCTGCCCTCTGGAACATTCTAGGCTCTGGTTAACTCCACTCCACTGGTGCTGCTGTTCTTGGTGATCATCCCGTGGTACTGGCATCTCCAAAACACAGGGGTCTTCTGCTGCACTAGGCTTCACTAATAGCCTCTCATAGGCTCTCTCCATAGTGCCAGGTCTCAAATCCTTTGCATGACTCTTCAATCCTGGGCCATCAATAACAACTGAGTCTGCACCTTCACCAGTGGCCTTCCTAGCTTCTCACAGTGCCAAGCCTCAGCTGTTCTTCATGACCCTTCATGCCTTCAAAACCAGTACTACCTGGGTGACTCTTACACATTATCAAATCCAACCAGGTACAACCTTGGCTATCTCTGGAACACAACTTCTTTGTGCTTCCAAAAAACACTTCCCAGAAGAGTTCACCTCGGTGATGCTGGTCTCTTCTTACTCACTGCTAATTTCTTAGCTCCAGCATAAATAGTCTCTTTCTCCTCTTGACTCTAAAGCCAGGGTCACATGGCTGAAGCTGCCGAGTTCTGCTGCTTGCAGGAACTGGAACATGGCCTCTTGTTTTATTACATTATCACCAGCTTTCTGTTTGCCAGCTCCTTCAATGTCTAAACTTGGCAGTCCTGGAACTTGCTCTGTAGATTGACCTTGAACTCAGAGATCTGCCTGGTTCTGTCTCCTGGGAATAAAGGTGTGTACCAACTTTGTCTGAATTTGCTTTGAGGTCACCATTCCCTTAATCTGTTTATCTCCTTGAATGTAGAATTCGGCTCCGTTCTGCTTCCTGGTGCTCCTTTAATACTTGATCCATATATTTTTTTATTTTTAAGTTCGCTAGGTTTCATCAAAAACACTCTCCATGAGACTAAACCACAGCACAGAGTAAACTGGGTTGTTTTGAGATCTTTTTTGTCAAAGCAATTAATCTGATTCTCTTCAACTTAGAATTAGCCTCAGGCTGACTCTTCAGACAAGGGCAAAAAGCAGCCACATTCTTTATGAAAATACCACAAAAACAGTCTGTAGGCCACAGACTGAAGTTCTCCTCCTCTGAAACCTCTAGAGCCAGGCTTCCACAGTTCAGATCACTCTCAGCAACAAAGTCTTCCATATTCCTACTAGGATAGCCCATTGAGCCCCACATAAAGCATTCCACTGCTTTCCAAACCCAAGTCCCCAAATCCACATTCCTCCAAACAAAAGTATGGTCAAGCCTATCACAGCAGTACCCCAGTCCCTGGTACCAGCTCCTATGTTAGTTAGGGTTTTACTGCTGTGAACAGACACCATGATCAAGGCAACTCTTATATCCATTATCATCAAGGTGGGAAAATGGCAGCATCTAGGCAGACATGATGTAGGAAGAGCTTAGAGGTCTGATCCTGTTCTAAAGGCGAACAGGAGAAGGCTGGCTCCCAGGCAGCTAAGACAAGGGCCTTAAAGCTCATGCCTACAGTGACACACTTCCTCCAACAAGGCCACACCCCCTAATAGTGTGACACCCTGGGCCAAGCATATTTAAACCACCACACTTGGTCACACAGTAGTTAGTTCAGTCTCCAGCCATGCCCTTCTGAACCCTGTTGTTACCCCAGTATGTGCTCTCTGAGCATTACAGCAGCAGGTGCTCATCTTTTCTGGATCATGTGCTCTGTTAGAAGAGAGAAGAAAGTAGTGGGCACACATACTCACTCTGATCTGACCTTAGAAGTCCACAGAATCTCTGGGAAGGTTCAAAGACCCTGGCTAAAGAATCTCACCCTTTAAAATTGACATTATTAAGCACACTTAGGAAAAATCAATGGCACATGGTCATTTTTATTTTAGCCTATTGCTTTCTGAGGATATAAATTGAATACAGTGTACCCTAAACCTGCACGCTCATTAAAAATATATTCTTGGGGCTGGAGAGATGGCTCAGCATCTCTTATAAAACTCACTGCTCTTATAAAAACATAGTTCAGTTTCCAGCACTCATATTGAATGTCTGATGACTGCCTATACCTCCAAGTCTAGGGGGATTCCACATCCTCCTCTGGTTGTATGGGCATTCAAGAGTGTGTGTGTGTGTGTGTGTGTGTGTGAGTGTGTGTATGTATATATATATATATATATATATATATATATATATATATATATATTCTCTCCCTCTCTTTCTCTCTCTGACACACACACACACACACACACACACACACACACACACACACACACATATATGCATATGTACACATATGTGTGTTTTCTTTTCTACAGCATCACACAAAGAGGCCCCTAGGCTATTGAATCCAATAAGTGGAATCTGAATGCATCGGAGTGACTTCATGTGGCATCAGGCACAGATCTCTTGCTGCAGGGTGACTTTGGAAACTTTCCCTCAACAGCCTAGTAATTAGGACTGCAGCTGCTAATTATGTATACAGAGAGGCAGTCACACGAATCCATCTTCAAAAGGCTTTGAGTGAGCTGCTCAAAGGTTGGATTGCTCTGCAGACACTGATGGAGCAACCTGGAGAGTGGGTCGTCTTCTCTCCTAGATGACTGGAGATATTCATAGTTCCTCTTCTGAAGACAGAGCAAGCCTGAAAGAGGGACAGTGATGTACAAAGGTATCATCTCTCAGGGGTCATGGAACGAGAGAGAAAGGAGAGAAACAGAAGGGGCAAGGAGCCTTCTGCTTGCTCTGTCAGGATGCAGCAGAGTAAGGGCAGACAGAGGTGCTGGGTGGTGGTCCCCGGCTGGAGGCAGAAGGCTCACTGAGCTGCCCGTGGAGACACCATAGAGTCTGTGTAAGTTGTGCGTGGGCCTTCTCCATGTGTACATCTGCAGCTTTCAGCTCGAACCTAGTGTCTGCCATAATGGGCTGGAAACAGGGTATCTTAGTTAGGGTTTTACTGCTGTGAACAGACGCCATGACCAAGACAACTCTTATAAGGACAACATTTAATTAGGGCAGGGTTACAGGTTCAGAGATTCAGTCCATTATCATCAATTCAGGAGCATGGCAGCGTCCAGGCAGGCATGGTACAGGAAGAGATGAGTTCTACATCTTCATCTGAAGGCAAGTAGGAGAAGACTGGCTTCCAGGCAGCTAGGATGAGGGTTTTAAAGCCTAAGCTCGCAGTGGCACACCTACTCCAACAAGGTCACACCTCCACATAGTGGCACTCCCTGGCCTAGGCACACTCAACCTACCACACAGTGCTCAGAGGAACCATTGATGTTACAGTCGTCCCTAATCCTTATGCCCTCACCTCTAACCTGAGGAAGCCATTCAACCTCTCAGACTCCCTAGCTCCACTCAGAAGAGATTGAGCCCCACACATAGTTATCCAAGTGGCATTCTGAGGATCTCAGCAAAGGCTTTTGGAGTTCCACAAGTGGCTGATTCATTTTCAGTATGTGTTTTTGTGCATACATAGATTTCATATATCCTACATAAATATTTTAACAGTTCTTTTGCAATAAACTTCACGTACCATGCATTTACTAAAAGCCAATGAACACCACACTTGCTGTGTGTTCATGAAGTTATGCAGCCATCATTGCAATCTGATTTTAGAAAACTTTCATTGCCTTCAAAAGAAACCCTATAGTCACTGTTAGTCCCTGTTCCCTGACACCCTCAAATCTAAATCTGCTTTCTGTCTGTGGGTTTGCTGTTCTGGACATTTCCTCTAGATGGATTCCTATCTACTGTGCCTTAGAATAGCCTCAAACTTCATTTTGTAGCACATGTCAAGACTTTATTTCTTTCTAAGACTGATTAGCATTGCATTTTATTAAACATCCATTAGTTCTTGGGCTCATGGACTTGTGTAATTGTGCTGCTCTGAGGTTTTTATGTAGACATGTTTGTATTTATCATCAGCAATGGAACTGCTGGTAGCTGCTTAACATGTTAGGGTATACTTTATATGAGTTTCTGTATGTAACATATATACATACATATATGTGTGTGTGTGTGTGTGTATGTGTGTTTGTGTGTATGTGTGCACATGTATGCACACATTGAAGGTTAGTATAAATGTCAACTTGCCACAACCTGTATCACCTGTAAAGGGCATCTTGATGAGGGATCACCTAGACCAGGCCTATGGGCTTCTCTGTGGGAGATTTTTTGATCTTTGATATAGGAAGACCCAGACTGTTGTGAGTAGCACCATTCCCTAAGCAAGGCCCTGAAGTGTAAGAGTAGAGAAAGACAGTTAAGTAAACAGGCAACATAGGTACAGTCATTTCTCTTAGCTGTCGACTGTGAATGTGATTGTGACAAACTGTTTGAGTTCCTGCCTTCTTCCAAAATGGTGGATGATAATTTAGAATTATCTACAAAATAAACATCTTTTCTTTCCTAAGTTTCATTTGAGGCGGGGGACGCATGGCAGGGGAGATCATGGTATTTGTTACAGCCACTGAAATGACTAGAACAAATATATAGTTGTATATTATATGTTTTTAAACTACAGTAAATTAAATAAACCCTACCTATTACATAGCAAAGCCTGACACAGTGGTGACCCATGTGTCACTTAACCATCTATGCACTAATTAACTCATGCTGCAAGAGTAGAATTTAGGCAGTTAACTTCCACTTCTCCCATCTACTAAAGTGAATTGGGTCTTAAGATGCTTGAAAATGGTTACCATTGGTACCTACTCATCCTTGCCCAGGGGGATTGTACCCCTGCGGTACAAGCAGAACTGACAAATGACATGACAAAATTGGCTTTGAACTCAAAAGGTCATCCTTGCCTTCAGGTTTTTCCACATTTGTTTAAAGATCAAAAGAAGGGGACTGGAGAGATGGCTCCATGGTGAAGCACTGGCTTCTCTTCCAGAGGAATGGGGTTCAGTGATTAGCACCCACATGATACCTCAACCATATACTACAATTCCATGGCACAGAATATCCTCTCTGGCCTCCCAGGGCACTAGGCACATGTGTGGTACACAGACACACATGCAGTCACAATACTCATACAGATAAATAGTAAATAATGTAAATGTCAAGGAACTTTAAGTTTTATAGCCATGATTAAACCCTATGAAGCAATTATGTTAAAAAAATTGGGAATTCTTTTATTTGGGTTTTGTGGGGGTGGGGAATTGTTATTGCTTTGTTGCTTTTTGAGGCAGGGTCTCTCTACATAGCCCTGGCTGTCCTGGAACTCACTACATGGCCAGGCTAGTCTAAGACTCAAGAGATCTATCTGCTTTTCCCAAGTGCCACCACACCCAGTCTAGAATTGTTTTAAATCTAATCTATTTCATGTTTTGGAACTTGATGTGAAACTTAGTTTAGGGCAGGGAAGCATTTAGCTCCTAAAAAGAAGTTTGAACACCAGTGTCTCAGTTGTCTTAAAAATTTCAAGCTTGGATTTTGGCCTCGAGACACACACACACACACACACACACACACACACACACACACACACACAGAGAGAGAGAGGGGGGGGCGTCTTGTGCACGCTATGGTTTGCTTGCCTGCCTGCTTGCTTGCTTGCTTGCTTGCTTGCTTGCTTGCTTGCTTGCTTGCTTGCTTGCTTGACTCAGAGCTCACTAGTTAAGCTAGTTTGGCGAGCCAGCTTGCTCCAGGGAATCCCTTGTTTTTTCCTCCCAAGTGCTGGGATTACAGGCAGGCAACTATACCCACCATAGCATTTATGTGAGTGCTTGTGGATTTAAACTCTGGTCTTCATGCTTGTATGCCAAGTTCTTTACCTAACACTGAGCCATGTTCTCAGCACTCCCTGATGAAGATCTTCAGACTCCCCAGGACTGTCCCACCC
The DNA here is from genome assembly GCA_030674055.1 of Rhabdomys pumilio. Classification (NCBI taxonomy): domain Eukaryota; kingdom Metazoa; phylum Chordata; class Mammalia; order Rodentia; family Muridae; genus Rhabdomys; species Rhabdomys pumilio. The sequence continues at coordinate 71,502,406 of JANHMN010000013.1, read as the reverse complement.
ATTCTGCTTCTCTTCTCCAGCTCTGACTGCAGAATTGTTCATGCTGTGCTTAAAGATTAAAAGCTTGTCCATACAATGTGCTAGTCACTAAAGGAAAGACCAAATGAGCCATCTTTAAGTTACCTGTAGCCAGGTGGAGGTAACTATAACATTAGGGTCAGCCAGTGCACTTGTTCTTTGGAGGTAGTATTTCCAGATAGTGTAGGACTTTAGAAGATGTAAAGGACGGCTGCCTGGAACAGGTGCACTGTGCTGTGTCTGAGAGTGAAGGTGGGATTTCGATGGATAAACAGAGGATGCTACCAAACCTTTTGAACTAGGATTAGGTCACCTGGAAAATCTTACCCTGAAGCCACTTAGGAAACTAATGCTTCAGTTCCTTGTCCCAGTTCAGCTTTTGGCAAAAAGAGAAAAGCGTAAGAGGCCAAAGAAATCAGGCATTTCATTTTGCAAAAGGTTTCCAGAAAGCAGTTGAGCGCTCGAGTCCCTGGATAGGAAACTCTGGGGGTGAGGATGAAGCGTGAGCTGCTGCTTACTGCACTGCAGTCATCTGAACGGCTCCTAGGAAATTAGGATTTACGGAGCTCCATCAGTTTCAGATTTGCTATGAGTAATTGCCTGCTGTTTCTGAGCAGTCAAAATTCGTTGCTGCTGCTGAAGGCTCTTCAGAACAGAGAAATGTCATGCCAAGAGCTTAGAGGGATGTGTGTGTGTATGTGCAAGGTTTTAATTCTGGTGTCCTCACCGAAAGGTGCTGCTTCCCCAACACTCAGTCAGGCCATTATCAGGCTTGGGTATGTGGCAAGAGGGACACAGAATGAAACTGGCTTCTGAGGAAATCTGGAGTTGACCTAACCATTCGACTGGAAGCCTATTCACCCCTGGGCTCCTGGTCCTCTGCTTTCTGGGACTTTGTTCCAAGGCATTCCATGCCTCGCTCTCACTGGGTCCTTCCTCGTTGGAACCTCCTGCCTTCACTCTGGGCCTCTCCTTCTGGCTACATTTGTCAATCCTTTAAGCCCACCCTGCCCTGCCTCCTCCACACTCAGACTGTTGTGACCTTAACAGCTGTTGGGGGTGCAGGATTCCCAAGACCTTCCTGCCTGGCTTGGGGAACAGAGAACTTGATTAGTGGAATCTTGACACCCCCTTAGGACATCCCTGACCTGTCCCGATCTACCTGGGCTTGTGTTCAATCTGCAGGGCCCTTGACTTTACAGGTGACTCTAATCTAAAGTCTAGTTGAGTGCTTTTTCCTTCTCTACTATTTCCCTCGTTCCCTCTGACCTGTCATGTCTCCCACTTGTCACCTCTGCCACCAAAGGGGAATCCGGCACGGTCCATAGGAAGAGTAGTGTTCTTTATCCATTGGCTCCATAAGGCCCATCTGGATCCTGACTTTTAAAGCCAATGCATTTGCTTTTCCTAGTTTGATTCCTCTGCACACATGACCAGTGTGTCCTCCAATCACAGGCAGGAACCTTTCCTCCTTTCTGAGCGATTTAGAACACAGCCAGTGACCTTGGGCCAGCCTCTGGATTTCCTGATTACTCTAAAGTATCCCAGTCATCAGGGCACATGCTTTTTAATCCTGGCCCTGGCGAGGCAGAGGCAGGCTGATTGCTATTCAGTTCCAGGCCAGCTGTCTTGAAATGAAGCAAAACAGAATAAACAAACAATACCAACAACTCAAAAACCAAAAGCTGAGAAACTGGGCAGATGCCTTCAAAGTGACACAGTGTCTTGTCTATTTGTTTCTCAACTGCTTGTCAGAGGGATTTGAACTTGTCCCAGAGGGACTCACTATGGGCCTCCACTGACAGGCCCAGTCCACTGTGATATAGGCTTTCCACAAATGTCCCATGTCTCATTTGCAGGGCCTAGGTGCACAGGGTGGCCTGCAGAGGCTGACAATGGACGCCTGGCCAGCTGTAAATCCTGTCAAGCCGTCTGATAGGAACAGCTGTACTTGCTGCGATGACTGCATACCTTGATTTTCCAGGGTTCGGCAAGGCTGCTGAGAATCCTGGAACCAAGAATAAACCAGCCACGCACCATTTGTATTCTCTGCTGACAGTTTAAATCTTTCTTAACCCACCTACAACAACATAAAAACAGATTATTTGAACAAGCCAGTCGACCGTTCTTAGTGTTCTGATTTTAATTTGATGTCTTTGCCTGATTCATCAGCTTAGAGACTTAAAAAAAAATTGATTTGAAATCATTTTTTTGGCTTGTCATAGTTTTTAAAAAATTAAAATCCTGATCATTTATTTCTTTTTTTAAAACTTTGTGATTATAATATAATTACAACATTCTCCCTTCTCTATTCTCCCTCCAGGCCGTCTCTCTGCTAGATTTATGGCCGCCATCTTCATTGTTAATATATATATATATATATATATATATATATATATATATATATGTATATACACATATATTTCTAAATGTAACCTCCTGAGTTTATGTAATATCACCTGTTTGTATGTTTTCAGGACTGACTGTTTGGTATTTGGTGAACTTTTCCCTGGGGAATTCTCTTTTTTATAAAACTGAACCTGCTTTTCTTCCTTTATGAGGAGGAGCCCAGCAGCCCTGGGGGTTTCTAACCCCTGTTGTCTGTATTTGGTATGGCTCTGAATTCAGGAGAGTCAGCTGGAATCTAGGAGGGAGGCTGGTATATGCAGTAAGCCAGCTAGGAGCCCTTTGCCCAGACGGCTGACAGGCAGGAGGGTGTGGGCGTGGCCGGGTCTGAGGCTGTTGACCCAAGGAACATCGGTGTTCCTGTCAGGCTCCAGCCACCTGAGGTTTCTTATTCTTACACTTTTGCTACCAGGTGAGTAGCTAGAGGCTGTGCTTAGTTCGGAGCACTTTTGATGAAGCTTAGTCTCTATAGCAACAGGACGAAGCATGCATTTTATGAATGCAAGCAAAGGCTATTTTGCTTTACAACTGAAGTCCTGTCTCAGGGAAGTGATTTGTCTTCTGCCAAAGGTCCTCTGGACTCTTACAGCACATGACCAGTATGAGCTTAACTTCCTTGCTGAACGCAGCCCAAGCTCTGAAGGCTGTGACCCTCAGTAGTTTAAACCCTCAGAACAAGAAGGAAGCAGTGCTGCCATTCTAGATGTGATTTTGCTTTGAGAGCCTAGTCCTTGCAAAGCATCGTTTGCAGAAGAGATGTATGAGTGATATCAGGTGTAGGACTATATACAGCTCTGTGCTTATGGCTCCTTTCAGCAGCAGCTTCCACAGTAAACCGACGACAATTGGCAGCCATGTGCATGTGTTTTAGGAATGCTACAAGCGTTTTGTAGAGCAAAGACCCTGATGCAGGGTGCATGAGCCAAGGCTTGAGACTTGTTCTCAGGAAATACGAGATCGCCCCACATCTTACAAAGGGACGTCTCAGCTGCCCAAAGTCCTGCTCTGGCTTCTAGGTTTGCAAGCCTCAAGTTTTTTTGATTGAGCTTTTAAAGTCTTTGATTCTGTTAAGGAGCCTGGACTTGCAAGCTTCCCTAGTTTGTCAGGTAAAGGTGGGATTTTTGCTTTATCCAGTCCCACCTTTCCTCATTCAGCAGTGGAAGACTTTCCAAGAGTGGGTTCTGGGCCTTGTGAAACAGGATGCAGGCTCAGACATCCAACAATGCTCACTGATTATCCAAAGAGGAGGTCAGTGGCATTCTGAGAGGAGATGTTTGGGAATACCCCTCTGCCTAATGAAGTTCTTTAGCCAGCCAGGCCTGACTGAGTGCCTACTGCTTGCTGAGTCTGGTTTCTTCCCAGGACTACCCAGGAGAGGATGGCACAGCCCTTCCCTAGGTAGCTGTGGTGGTTGGAATAAGAACAGCTCCCATGGGTGCATATTCTTGAATGCTTGGTTCCCAGTTGGTGGAACTGTTTGGGAAGAACTAGGAGGTGTGGCTTTATTGGAGGAAGTGTGTCTCTGGGGGTCAGCTTTGATGTTCTCAAAAGCCCAAACCATTCACAGTGAGCTCTTTGCCTGGTCCTTGTCAGTCAATATGCAAGCTCTCAGCTCCTGCTCAGGTCCATGCCTGCCTCCTGCTGCCATGCTCTCTGCCATCACAGTCATAGACTCAACTTCTGAAACTGTAAGCCCCAAATAAAGTAACGCTTCTGTAAGTTGCCTTGGTTGTGGTATCTTACCAGAGTAATAGAACATTAAGGCAGAGGACCTCTGTCTAGTCTTGTTTAGCCTTGTGGGGAGGTGGGGAGAGGAAGATTTCTTAATGGATATATGACAGAACTCTAAGACAGATAAATTATATGCTTGGAATAGTCTTGATCACACACTAAAAATTCATGTTATTTATTTTTCATTATAACAACCATCTGAACAGATATAATCATCATGTCCTCGGCTTGTCACCTGTTTACGTAATTAACTAAGGTCTCTGTCCTCACTTACACCTGTGAAGAGATGACTGTGCCCTCCGATAGTGCAAACTCATAACCAGGAATGTTGTATAAGTGGGTACCAAGCAGGAAGACAGGACCTCAAGGCAGGAAGTGTCTGGCTCAGCTGTTCCCCATGTCCCGACCTGTCTACCAAGCTGGTGTTTTGTTTCCAGAGAAAACAAACCTTGGTTCTTGTTCTTCCTCTGGTCGTGTGTGTGTGTGTGTGTGTGTGTGTGTGTGTGTGTGTGTGTGTGTATGTAAGACATGCATGCATGTGTGTGTGTGTGTGTATATGTAAGATATGCATGTATACTTCATTCCCACTTGTGCTAGAAACTCACCAGATTCTCCTTAGCCTCTGTTCTTCAGGCTAAATGGCCTGCTTTCCTTTGCTCATTGACCTTTGTAAGGTCTCCATGCAAGGATGAACGAGACAGATCACTGCTCAGGGACTGGTTACAATCACTTCCAGTCTAAGTGTGCTGATACAGGAGAGTAAGGGAATTAACTGGAATGTCATTCACCCTTGACTAGAGTAGGATGTTGGAGGTGACCTTCTTTGGTGGGATCAACTGTCCTGCTCATTAGAATCCCCTGATGATTTAAAAATCTCCTTTCAGCCAAGCCCAGACAAGTGGACTCTCTGGAGGCAGACCCAAGTGGCAGATTTTTCAAGGGGTGTTCCAGTGTAGAGATAGGCTCATGTGTGTTGGCTTAAGGCAGCTTCCTTTTACACAGACACAGACCAAGACCTGGGGGTCAACTTTGAGTACATCTCAGCCTGTCCTCAGTCTTGAGCCCTGGATTTTCACTCCTTGAGCAGTGTCCACTACCTTGTCTTTCTAAGAAAGCCTCTGAGCTACCCTGGCCACACATGGCTTCTGTCTTCCCCTTACTTTCTCAGAGTCACTGTTGACTAGGACAGAGGCAGCAGTGACTGAGAAGCCTTTCAGATTGGTTAGACCATGGAGCCCACTTGTGCCTGGACAGTTACTTTGGACGGATGGCAACTGTTCCTGCCCCAGAAATGGGGGCAATGGCCCTCGTGCTTAAGATGCTTTAGGGATGCTGGCTCTGGGTCCTCCTCTTCCGGGTCTGTACCCTGGTCTTGTTGTCTACTATGTAGTTTTCTTCTCTTACCTGCAACTACTTCCTCTTAAACCCTCAGTGTATGCAAATGAATTTATTAGAATGTGGCCACTCCATCCATCTCTAGGTGCTTGGGGTATACACTGACTTCCCTGTAGAGGAGCTGTGAATGTGTAATCAGGAGTAATTTGGTTCCTGTAGGTGTATTCAGATATATAGATATCCTGTCATGGGTATATGACAGTATACCTTTCCTGCTCAGAGTCTGGTACTCAGTGTGCAGTGAGCAAGGCTTTCAGGAAGCTGGCTAGCACCTGGACATTAAGTGTGAACCACACTGGGGTCAATGTGGCTGGCATGGTTGGTCCTCGCTGTAATTGTTAGACAAGAGGACCCGTAGGTGCATGCTCAGTGTGCTAGTCGTAAGCATTTTGGTTTGGTGACTTCAGCATATAATGCTTCTGCTTGCACTTTGCTGCTCGATTACCGAGTATCTGCAGTTGATAAAGTAGCATGCTATTTTGATCTTTCAGCCATTAAAGTATGCAAAGACCTTTGCTGGCCAACTGTCCTATGGTAAAGGGATGGTGCGGTGCTTAGCCTAGGAGACAATGCAGGGTGAATGCAGCTGGTTAAGCTGCTGCCCCAGCTACCTCATCTACACAGGCTTCCGGAGGATAGAGGGAGAGGGAAAAGGTGTTACTACATATCTTGGAAGGCTCTAGCATGCTAAGGGGTGGGGATGAACAATGCGACTAGCTCATGAAATAACTCTTCTGTCAGCAAACAGCTCCTCGTCTTAGGAACCATGAGACTTTGTTCTGGTTTGTCAAGGAGCCATGTTACCATTCCTTGTAGAGGCTGGTAGTGGTTGTTTCTAGGCTGTGTGTCTCTATCTCAAAGAGTATCCATTAATGAGGGAACCGTGCCCACTGATTTAAAGGAACAGGTAAACATTCAAGTTTGAGATTTTTCTTTCCCCTTAAAGAACTGAAGCCTTAATATTGTCTGCCTGCTCATCTGTTTTTGTCTGTCTCTGTATGTGTGTGTGTGTCTGTCTGTCTGTTTTAGTTATACTGCTATAACAAACTACCAGAGGCTAGATGGCTTGTAAATGAATGAAATTTGTTTTCTCACACAGGAGGCTGGAAGCCTGTAATCCAGTCTGCTAACTTGGGGTTTAGACTGGGTTGTTCCAGGTTACAGGCAGCTGACTTTTCCATGTGTCTTCATGTGGCAGAAAAAGAGTGCTTTCTTGGGGCCTCTTTATAAAGGCATCAGTTCATTCCTGAGGGTTCTTCCCTTGTGACCTAAGTTGCCTCCCAGACACTCACTCCCTAATACCATCACATTGAGTGTTAGACTTTCATGTGAGCCGTGGGGGTGGGGAGCAGAAAATATTTAACCCACAATAATATGCATGAGTGACTACACTTGTTCAGCTCACAAGGAAAATACCCAGTGTGCTGATCTTAAAAAAAAGAAAGAAAGAAAGTTCTTATAACAGTATAGACAATGTATTCTAACTCAACGTGTTCCAAGCATGTTGTTGGTTTTTTTTTTTTCCCTAAGTGGGAGAACTGAACTAGATGTAGCTTTTCTACAGAAGCGCCCGCTGGGATCTGTACTTTTGGGGACCAGCTGGGCTTTGTAGGACCATCACCTAGACGGTAGTGGAGGAGCCTGGGGAGTGGAGCAGCTCCTGAGTTCAGGTGGCATTTGACCATTCTTCCTCTGCCTCTATGAACAGTGTTCTCAGAAGAGGAAGGAGCTTGGGGGATTTCAGTGGAATTCCCCAGTGGTTCTGTAGACTCCTGTTTGAAGGTCAAACCTCTAAAGAACAAGACTCAAGCACGGGCCAGGCCAACAGTCATATTGGTTAAGCCGGCGGGCAGACACCAGTATCTTCAGGGGATGAGCCTGGCTGTGGCTGGGGTTGTGTCTGCTCCTGAGTAGTGGCCACAGAGCTTGCAGGGACCTGCTAAGGGTGACTTCAGGAGGGAGAGCGGTCCTCAAGGGGCACAGTGGTCACATCACATTCAGCAAAGCACTCTTCAGCGTTCACCCCAAAATGCTGTTCTACAAAGCGGGGCTCAGAGCTCGGAAGGACTGGGTGAGACTTCTGATATTTGTGACTTACATCTGCTTATGGCTGTGCTGTATCTAGCAGCTGGCTAGGTGTGCACCACTATGGATATTTTATTTCTAGCTTAAAAGCTTGGAGTGGCACCAGAGATACACCACTCTTCTGCTGACAAGATATGGTAATAAGGCCATATGGAGGTGGAGTGGGCACCAGTTTTATAGGTGACGAGAGTATCAGAAGTGTCTCTGCTTTTCAGGAACCTGTTGAAGACAAGCATGGATTTAGTTAAACACAGGTGGGTTTTGGTGTGGAAGGAACACATATCTCAGATGGGCTAAGGCACAACACCTTTTGGAGTGATGCTGCTAGTGGGGACTGGAGGAAGAGCCAGAGCTTAAATAGGCAACCTCTTCATTTCCATCTTAAAATATTTTTTATTATTTTTAATTATGTGTATGTGTGAGGATGTATCTACAGAGGCCAGAGACTTCAGATATCCCCTAGTCTCATGTAAGAACTGGAAACCAAACTCAGGCTGCAAGAGCAGTGAGCACTCCAGCTGCTGAGCCATCTTTCAGCCCAAGATCTCCAGTTTTAAAGATGAGAAAACTGAGGCTCAAGAATTAAGGAGCTTTCTAAGACTCTAAAGCCTAGGCGTGCCTCTTTGTGTAATTATGAGCCTTGGGGATGGAGATGGGAGCATTTATTTCTGAGATGCAGTGGGCTGTGGTGTGCTGACATAATCCCAGCCTGGCATTCTGGACCAGCCAAACTTGGAGTTCCTCCAGACTAAGGTCATTTGCCAGCCTTTCTTTTGAGACTAGCTGGTATCTTGACACTATATCTTAACAGATGGTGCACATGCTCAGAGTTATAGCTGCAGGATTCTGTCATAGAGGTTTCTGCAAGCTAAGCTCCTGGAGTCAGTGTTTGTATGTTCCACCAATGAATTGGTTACCTCTAAAATAATTTCTGTACCTTGGGTTCCCAAGTAACACGACTGCATTTCTGACAGCTCTGGCTGACTGTTGGTGACTTGCCCATATTCTGTGGGTAGAGAAGATCACTGTTACTTAGCCACACAGTGAAGCTATGGGTCCTCTATGTCACCAAGACAATGAGGGTCATCTTAGGAAATTAGTTAATGCAATTGGCAAATGAGGATCTGAGGCAACTTAAACTAAAATAGTTTATAGTTAAAGAAAAAACTGGTTGTACAGTGTGGGGGAAGGTGTCTTCGTATATTCCATTAACAAGCATGTTAGGCCATGTGCCCAGAGGCCAAGAATCCTTGTTCTGGTAAGACACCTTTGCCTGGGGGGAAAAAGTATGTAGTTCTGAGGAACAGCACCCAGGGTTGTCCATGCATACATCCACATACATGTGTGGACAGACTTGGGTATAAATGATTGAATATCTTCCCACTCAGGAAAAGAAGGGACCATGGACAAAATTGATTATCTGTTATTTCTAAGTTATCAAACCCTCCCTTCCTCCTCCCTCAAATCCCTGGCTGTGAAGTGGTCTTCGTTTAGATAGATTTATTTAAAGTTACCACCAACTCTTCCTGGCTGCATCTTAGCAGATATTTTGAGTTAACCAGGACTGCTTCTTATTTCAGCCTGACAAAAGAAACTAGAATGAGGGCTTGGGCAGGTGGTATGCAGCTCTCCAACAACCCAGAAAGGTTATTGTTTTGCATGATCACATTAAATATTCATTGTCTCTGGCCTCTCAGGATTGTCCTCAGAGAATCATTTGTTCCCAGTTCTCTGGAAGTGTCATGGGCTTCCCGGAACTAACTTTTTAAATAGTATTCTAGTGATCTTGAGGTTTTTAATGATAAGATTTGGGGTCAGGAGTAGAGAGCTCAGGTGGTAAAGCACTTGCCATGCAAACAAGAGGACCTGGGTTCGATACCCAGCATCCATGGCAAAAGCTGGGCAGACTGACCTGTCCCTGTGATCCAGGTGCTCAGGACGTGGAGACAGGAAGCTCTCGGAGCCACTGGCCAGTCAGCTGAATTTCTGATTCCATGAACCTCTCAGTTCTAGTAAGATACCTTTGCCTGAAAAAAAAAAGTGTATCGTTCTCCTGAGGAATAACACCCAAGGCTCTCCTTCAGTCTCCACATGCATGCACCCATGTACACACAAGGACAGACACCGGTACACAAATGATAAAATATGCTTTCACTACTGAATATCCTTTAGCTCCCAGGGTCAAATGATGAATATTTGAATTCTTAACAGTATCACTAATGCTCAGGAAACCTCTCAGTATCCCAGTGGCCCCGTGTGTCATAGGCAGCGTCTCATCATTTTTGTCATGTGGAGGTAACTGAAGCTCGGAACAGGTCATCTACTTGTGCATTCACCCTGTCCTTGAGGGTTGTGGTCAAGACGCAGGCAAGCAAGATGGGCCTGGTGTCACTGAAGGCAGCTGTTGTCTAAATCTGTTGTGTTTTGCTTTCGTTTTATTTGTTATTATTATGGGGGGGCGGCGTGCGGCAGGTGCATAAGTGCCACCAAGGACATGTAGCCGAGGACACATGGCCGTTAGAGGACATTTTCCCATAGGGGTGGAAGTCATAGAGCTGCCAAGCCATCTCACCTGCCCCCCTTTCTTCCTTTTCACATTTTGTATATTATGTGAGATCCTATCTAATGGCTCTATTTCTCTTTCCCCATCCTTTCCTCAAAGTCCTCCCATGGAGCCCTCCATGTTTGCCTTCTAAGTCATGGTCCCTTTCGTCATTAATTGTTGTTTCATGCATATTTGTGTATGTGTATATACATATATACATAAATAGGGCCTGCTTGGTCTATAAAGTGTGCATTTTGCAGGGCTGGCTACTTGGTATTGGATACCAATCTGTGTGCTCCTCTCTGGGGAAGACGTTTCTCCCACCCTTCTGTGTTCTTTAGTTGCCTATAGTTCTTCGTGTAGGTAGGGTTGAGACCTCCCGCCCCGCCTCCCCCGCCCTGCCCCCCACATCCATTGGTGTGTTTGTTGTGCTCATGTTCAGGCAGTCATGGTGGTGAGACTTTATGGGAGTAGCTTCTGACATTCCTAGGAGACACAGTCTCACAGCAAACTCCCTGATGATCTGGCTCTTACAATCTTTCTGTCCCCTCTCCCACCATTTTCCCCGATCCTTAGTGTGTGGGGTGCTGTTTCTACCCACTGGGACTGGGCTCCACAGCTCTGCATTTTGATTGGTTGTGACTTTCTGTAGTGATCTCTGTCTGAGGCAAAGAGAAGTTTCCTTGGAGAGGGGTGAGGACCAAACTTCCCTGAAGAGATAAAGAGACAGATGTTTAGAATATAGGTAGGGATTATACTGTTGTTTTTTTGTTTTGTTTTCTGATAGTTACAGATTTACACAGTTGTTTGATCAGTTTTATTGTACACTATTAACCTCTGGTTTTTGGTCTCTGTAGACGTCGCCTCATCTCCCAGAGATCATCTTTGGAGACCCTGGAAGATATCGAGGAGAATGCCCCCCTCCGGAGGTAAGTTTTCCACGCTTCATGTATGTTGTGTGTGTTATAAGAACTGTTAGTACTCAGATGAATTTTTAAATTTTTGATCTTCCTAATTAAATTTTAAAAATAAACATTTGATTCCCAAGGACAAAGAATTTTCAGTGTGGAACCCCAACCCTGAAGACATGTGAAACCTAGGACACACCTCACTAATATACTGGAGCAGGCCAGTGCCTGCAGATTTGGTGGCTGTTTTTCTTGTGGTTGCCTTTGTGGCTGATACCTGGAAGGCATTGTCAAGCTAAACCTCTGGTCAAGCTAAGCATCTTGCCCTGTCTCAACCCCAGCCACCTTTGCATCTTAAAAGTGGCTGTTTATGGAAGTAGGGCCCATATTAACCCTGGTATTACACAGCACTTAAGATCTTAGGCCTCACTCTCAGCAGGGAAGCAACCAGATCTCCTTAGGAGGTGACCATGACGTCATCCCCTAGCTAGTTGCTGGGGCAACCTGGTGAAGATCATTGCAAAGGCTCCCTTGGGTTTGAAAACATTCCATTCCATTTTCCCTACTGGATTAGAGAAGTGCTGGCCAGGCACATTTTTGGGATGACAGCGATTGCCTGAGACTGGCAGGTTTCCCTCCCCTAATCCCGCCCTCTCTGTTGGTCCACATCTGTTCAGAGGTCTGGCTAGGCTTTCCTTGTGGAGGAGAAAACACAAGGGTTGGGTTTACTCCCTGCATATTGGGTCTTCTCCCTGCAGCTCCAAGCTGGCAAGGGAAAGGTGTGTGGTTCAGACCTTTGAAAGCAGGAGGAGACAGATGTTTGGGCTTCATGAGGACTTTGAGGTAGACAGCAGACAAGAAGGACCGTGGAAGGCTGGAAGCTGCCGTAGACTGGCATCAGCCGTTTCCAAACCTGTACCTGTGCCCCATCTGCTTGGCTGCATCCCAAGACATAGCTTCCCCCCTCATCCCCCTGGGCCTGGGAAGTGCCACTGTGGAGGGCAGAATGTTATCCTGAGATGGTTCCTCACCAGTCTGAGAAACAGAAGACTGAGCAAACCCAGATGTCAGGTGACTGAAAATCTAGTTACTGACATCATCAGGAAGGGCAGGGTTGGACAGGCTGGTCTCCACTTTTGAAGTCTGTCCCAAAAGCCCCAAAGGACGTGTTCTGTGAGGCCATTACATCAGTTCCATTAAAGCACAAGGCAGGGAACTGGCTTTAGTCCAAGTAATTTGAGCATGGAGGAGGGAAAACAATGCTTTCAGGTGGCAAGAAGTGGCTTTGGCCTTAGAGCAGTGAGGTCATCTGTACCCCAGCCTCCCCTGCCCCCACCTCCACCCCCTTTCTCCACCTGTAGCACACAGAGACAGACAGGAGGACAGAGGGCCAAGAGGGTATCTTTCAGGTGCTTTCAGAAGCCAGTATTTGCAGTTGTGTGGCAGCCAGGGGTTCAAGACAGAGCTGTTGTGTCCCCAGGGAGTTAGGGGGCTGAAGGAGACTTAGGTACCCTGTTACCCCTTCAGCCTCCTCTTAGAATTATCCAGGTGGACAGCTAATTCTGCTTCAACTGACTTCTCCCAAATCTTGGTTACAGAGTCTAGTCCTGAATTCAGAGGGCACTTGTGTAAATGTAAACATCTGAAAGGAACCTTAAGCCAAGGTAGTTTTAGAAGTCTTTAATCTCCAAATAAACTTCAAGAGCAAAGCAATAAATAAAAATTTTTAAAAACCCCAAAACTTCTCCGGCCAATGAGATGCTCAGCCCCGATGGTCTGAATCTGATCCCTGGACCTATGGGTTGTCCTGGATCTCCACACAGCTGCTGTGTGGCCCATGTGTGCCCCCATTCATCAGTATGTATGTACGCACATATGTACAAGCAAAAAAGCAGCAGCAACAAAGGTGTTTGTGTTGACTTAGAAATGTCTTGTTCCTAGGAAGTGAGCTGAGGAGGAGGTGCTAGGTGGGAATGTAGGACTCACTTGGATAGATAAGCCTCGGTCTCCCACTGAAAAACTGGTCTCTGAAGACTTGTTTTCAGCCTATAACAGAAGTCCCAGTAATGACCCTGAAATGTTCTGGAAACCCTGGGGCTGGGAGTGCCTGAGCCTAGCGGCTTTTAAAGTTCGCAAGTAAAATAGCTGCCTCCAAGGTGCCTATTAAAACTTCAGCATAATTTAAATGTATCCTCTAATCAGTGCTAACAAGGAAGAGCTAATCTGTCATTTAGTTTTTAATTTATTTCTATCCCAATTTAATTTTGCATCACACAAAGTGTATGCTTTTAAATGGGTACTTACACAGCAATGCAGGTAGCTTTGTGAGTCCCTCCTTAGCCTGATGTGGTGTCACCTGAGGCCTCATATTCCAGTTTCCTTGGCAATTGTTGCTAACAGTGTTCCTGAAGCAGGCCTTTGACTCCCTGGTGTTTTGGTTGAATGCTTTTTTTTTATTGGATATTTTATTTACATTTCAGATGTAATCCCCTTTTCCCATTTTCCCCCCAACCAGGAACCCCCTATCCCATCCCCCTCCTCCCACTTCTATGAGGATATGCCCCCACCCACCCTCCCACCTCCCCACCCACCCTCCCACCTCCCCACCCACGATTTCCCCCACACTGGGGCATCCAGCCTTCAATGGACCAAGGACTTCCTCACCCACCTATGCCTGATACAGTCATCCTCCCCTACATATACAGCTGGAGCCATGGGTCCCTCCCTATGTGCTCCCAGGCTGGTGGTTTAGACCCTGGGAGCTCTGGTTTGTTGGTATTGTTGCTCTCCCCATGGGACCACAAACCCCTTCAGCTCCTTCAGTCTTCTCTCTCTTTCCTCCTTTGGGAACCCCTTGATAAGTGCAATGGTTAGCTGTGAGCATCTGCCTCTGACTATGTCAGACTCTGGCAGACCTCTAAGGAGACAGCTATATCAGGCTCCTGTCAGCATGCACTTCCTGACATCCACATCAACGTCTACCTTTGGTGACTGCACAAGGGATGGATACCCAGGTGGAATGGTCTCCAGATGGCCCCTCCTTCAGTTTCTGTCCCGCACTTTGTCTCCATATTTGCTCCCATGAGTATTTTGTTACTCCTTCTAAGAAGGGCCAAAGCACCCACACTTTGGTCTTCCTTCTTGAGCTTCATGTGGTCTGTGAGTTGGATCTTGGATGTTGCAAGCTTTTGGGCTAATATTTAATTATCATTGAGTAAATACATGTGTGTTCTTTTGTGATTGGGTTACCTCACTCAGGATAATATTTTCTAGTTTCATCCATTTACCTAAGAATTTCTCGAATTCATTGTTTTTAATAGCTGAGTAATACTCCATTGTGTAAATGTACCACATTTTTTTTATCCATTCCTCTGTTGAAGGACATCTGGGTTTTTTTCCAGCTTCTGGCTATTATAAATAAGGCTGCTATGAACATAGTGGAGCATATGTCCTTGTTATATGTTGGAGCATATTCTGGATATATGCCCAGGAGTGGTATAGTTGGGTCCTCAGGTAATGCTATGTCCAATTTTCTGAGGAACCACCAGACTGATTTCCAGAGTGGCTGTACCAGCTTGCAATCCCACCAGCAATGGAGGAGTGTTCCTCTTTCTCCATATCCTTGCCAGCATCTGCTATCACCTGAGTTTTTGATCTTGGCCATTCTGACTGGTATGAGGTGGAATCTCAGGGTTGTTTTGATTTGCATTTTCCTGATGACTAAGGATGTTGAACGTTTCTTGAGGTGCTTCTCAGCCATTTGAGTTTCCTCAGTTGAGGATTCTTTGTATAGCTCTGTACCCCATTTTTAATAGGGTTATTTGGTTGTCTGGAGTCTAATTTCTTGAGTTCTTTGTATATATTGGATATTAGCCCTCTATCGGATGTAGGATTGGTAAAGATCTTTTCCCAATCTGTTGGTTGCCATTTTGTCCTATTGACAGTGTCCTTTGCCTTACAGAAACTTTCCAACTTTATGAGGTCCCATTTGTCAATTCTTGATCTTAGAGCATAAGCCATTGGTGTTCTGTTCAGGAACTTTTCCCCTGTGCCTAAGTATTCGAGGGTCTTCCCTACCTTCTCTTCTATTAGTTTCAGTGTATCTGGTTTTATGTGAAGGTCCTTTATTCACTTGGACTTAAGCTTTGTACAAGGAGATTAGAATGGATTGATTTGCATTGTTCTTCATGCTGACCTCCAGTTGAACCAGCACCATTTGTTGAAAATGCTGTCTTTTTCCCACTGGATGGTTTTAGCTCCTTTGCCAAAGATCAAGTGACCATAGGTGTGTGGGTTCATTTCTGGGTCTTCAGTTCTATTGTATTGATCTTCCTGTCTGTCTCTGTACCCATACCATGCAGTTTTTGTCACTATCGCTCTGTAGTAGTTTGAGGTCAGGGATAGTGATTCCCCCAGAAGTTCAGCACAGCTAACAGCTTGCCGAGTGAACCTTAGGTCAGTGGAGCAGCTTTGCGACTCTGGCGCTGACATCTTGTTAATGACATTGCCTGGCACATCACCTGCACACCTAGAACTCCAATAATGGGAGGACTTTGAGGAGTTTGCCATCTGCCTGGTGGTCACTGGTAGGACATTAGGACATCTTTTCTAGGTCCCTGGAGCAGGCTTGGTTGGCCTGCTGGGGCTATGGCAGTGGATGTTGGAGCTTCTACTGTTAAAAATCATTATTCCTGCCATGTCCTTACCTAGCTACCACTCAGCCACCCGTGGCCCTTTTGCTGACCCCCAGCCTACATGGCAGCCCAAGGAATGAGGGTCCCTCTGTGTATGCACTGGGCGGGGAGTGGGGGGTAGGAACAGCCCGGGTTCTGTAACCACCTCCCTAAGTTGGGAGGATCCAGGGCTTGTCCAATGACAAGCTCCAGGAGCTCACCCCCTGATTCCATTTAGCTCTTGGCCTGCTGCCTCTCAAGACTGGTTGAAGCAAGCTCTGGTTTGGGGGTGGGGCAGTGAGGAGCCAAGGACATTCTCAAGCCTACCCAGAACCTCTGTTTATTTGTGCTTCAACTATCTCATTCTAAGCAGCAACCCCATGCTTCTAGAAGCTTCTAATAGAATAGTAGTTATATGTTTTAAATATGTTTATAGGTATGGTGCAGTGGGTGGGAGGAGTTGCCTTGGTGGGCCCATGCTGAGGCATTCCCTCCCCCTCGCCCCAGGTACCAGCCTTATTTCAGGTGTAGTGTAGAATGGGTGTAGTTCAGAATAGAGTTTATTTGAGGACATGGAAAGGGGAGTTGAGAGGCAAAGAAAGAGAGGGAACAGAGAAGGACAGAGAGAAAGAGAAGAGGAGAGGCTGACAGGAACATGGGGGAGAGGGGGAAGAGGAGAAATGGAGAAAGCGGTGAGAGAGTGAAGGGAGTTAGAGAGAGAAAAGAGACAAAGAGAGAGAAAAAGAGAGAGGGGGGCCAAACAGTCTCTTTTATAGCAAGCCAGGCCTACCTGGTTATTGCTAGGAAACTGCTGGGCAGAGCTTAGAAGGAATGCCAACAGGTTGGAACCTTCAGTAGACCTTAAGTGGTCATTTCTGGAATCAGCATGGGGACAATTTGGGGTTCTGGGTTTGTGTTAGGACAGAGCTCATGGCTTCCGGCTGTTCTTGATTCCTTCAGGCAGAGCTCTGCAAGACTTCTAAAAAAAAAAAACAAAACAAAACAACACAACAACAACAACAACAAAAACCTTCCATGTAGAACTATGAATTCAGAGCCTTTAATAAAAGCTGCTGTTTTGAGAAACGTAGGTACTTCCCCTCACCCTGCTCATAGCACTTGAAGTCTGCATATGCCTCTGTATGCAGTTGTGTGTTAAGTACATTCATTCCAATGGGTTACTTGGCAGTTTATGAAACACGCATATATAGGGATTGGAAGTGTTGGTGATAACTTAGTTGGGAGCCTATAAGTGACCTGTAGGGCCAGGAGTCATAAATCAAGGTTAGACTAATTTCAGGGTTGAAGGCTGGGAGGAGTGTGGCCTCTGCTGAAGCTTCCGACCCCACGGTAATGGACAGTGAGGAGAAACAAGCCTTTCCTGCCCTGGACACACAGCCCATGGAGGGACTTCACTAGTAAATATCACCAAAATGAACATCTGCCTCGGCTTGGCCTGTGTTGGGTCATTTTAGTGGAATTTATTCAAATTAGGTTGTGTTTTATTTTTAAAATACATTGTGATCTGTACTCTAAGAAAGGACTCCCAGAAAAGCTGGTATCTGCCAGAAGGGTTGGCTAGGGTAGATGGGGGTGGACCAGAAGGGTTGGTTAGGATAGATGGGGGTGGACCAGGCCTGGCCTGTTTCCGTGGAGGGGAGGAGTAAAGACTGGGATTGCTCTGTAGATCTAGAATGCTCACTGTTCCCCAGTCCAGTTCCCACGTATGCCCCACCCCCTCCCACTATAGTATCATCTCCTGTGGAGCCATCCCTCATCATCTCCTGTGGAGCCATCCCTCATCATCTCCTGTGGAGCCATCCCTCAACCCCTCTCCCCTGTGCTGCAGCCTTTAGACAGAACAGACTGATTTCAGATGATGTCCCACCCAGAGCTCAGCGTGGCTCTGCACAGTGCTTCTCCAGACCTTATGTTTGGAAGCAGGAGGTTCTGAGCATCCTATAGCAGAAGCCATAGTCAAGAAAGACTTCAGTAGAAGGGTCAAGAAAGGACAAAACTCCAGCCCCTTCGTGGTGGGATTTTCAGCTTTGGTAGTGGTGTCTGTGTGGTTTGTAAGGTAGGGTTTACCAGGTTATTTTAATAGTCCTTGTCCACAGTAAGCTCCCTGCATCTCATGGTCTGTGGGAAGCACAGGATGCTGCTGCTTGCTCTCGGGGAAATTTTTTTTTTTTTAATTCAGGTCACTTTGGTTTAATAGATGTTTACTTATTAAAATTTATTCTGAAGTAATAAAATGAAACAGCAACTAGCTAGGTCCTGATTCTCATTCAAATTTTAAGCTGTGGCTTCCCAAGTGGAGTCAGGAGTTGGGGCAGCTGTCCAGGGTTTTCAGGCCAAATTCCTGCTGCAGAAGGAATATGACTCAGCGCTGTTTTCAAAATGAAATTTGCATGTTATCCCCCTAGCTCTAAATCTCTTCAGTTCCCTCTACCTGTGTTGATTCAGGATCTTTCTTTTGGATGACAACAAAGTCTGCTGTCCTTGGGACCCATTTAGGTTATATTATTGTAACGGAGGACAATAGTTTTCATTAGCTAGCTTTTTAAAGACTCATAAAATGTTCTCAGTGTTATCAAGGAAATTGTCTGTTGTTGGGTTTTAAAGTGTCTTGCTCCAGGCTGTAAGTCTTCATTAGCACCCACCCCTCTCCTGCCGGCCTCTGGGTGACTCATGATGCTTGTCTGCTCTTTGCTTCCTGTCTTTGTGTGGCGATGTCTCAGTTGTCCAGTGCAACTGATAGTATTTTTTAAATGACCTTTTTTGTTTGTTCATTTTTTTTTTCAGATGTCGAACACTCTCAGGTTCTCCCAGACCAAAGAATTTTAAGAAAATTCATTTTATCAAGAACATGCGACAACACGATACCAGGAATGGCAGGTACCACTCCAGCACAGGGCTGCCAGGGCTGCTGGGGGCAGGGGAAGGGGAGGGGATGACCAGGAACTGCTGGGAGGAGGGCAGAGCTGAGCAGGGCTAAACCTAAGCTTTCCTAGCAAATACCACGTCCCCTGACATCTCGACCTGACTTCTCTTGAGTCAGAGACGATTCCAAAGGAATTTGGAGAATGCATGTTCTAAAAGCCTCATGAGAGGCTTGGGCCAGCAACTAAGTATGTTTTTGATAGGGCACACGTATGTTTTAAAGAAAACAGTGTCCAGAGAAACAGTTGCTTTCTTTTGTTTTCAGCATTGTTGGATTTGTTTTCCTTGTTCACCAGCTGTCTAGGACAGGCAATAAAGGCTGCCAGACATGCGCCTGAACATGGCTTTGTCTGTGGCATAGGTGACCCTTTAGGAGGGCAGAATCTGGACTACGGCTGTTTATGGGCTTACTGACATCTCCTGGAAAGCTTTCTTCATCCATTCATTGAATAACAATTATGGTTGAGAGTATACAGCCTTAGTATTAAGCCTCTGCAGAGGATAAGTAGATTGGAGTAGTTGTCACTATGCCTGTGATCGAATGACTCAAGTCCATTCATCTGAGGCCCCTGCTGTCCATGGATGCTCCATCCTCCCCTGGTACTTAGGGTTGGCTCCTCTTAGCTGATATGCCATCCCAGAGCAGAGGGCCAGGCCCACCTCATTTGATATAATTTCTAGAAGGCTGTATGGTCTCACTAACACTCCAGTCCTTACAAGATGAAATTGCTGAGCAGTGTCTCAGTAAGACTCACTGAAGCCCAGCATCCCTGTGGTTCTGAGGGTAGAAAGTGCATCTTACATCTTGTGGGACAGCACTAAGGAGTAGGTTTTTAAAGGCCTGCTTTCTAAGGCTTATACCTATTTCTTTTTGAGCCTTATCAGAGGAAGAAGCATAATTTTGTAGCAGTTGTGATGGTTCCAGAACAGCACAGTTGAGGTAGCAGACACTTAGTGCAGACTTCAGGTGGGCACTCCCATCACAGTTCCCCAGCCAGTGGTCACTGGTCACTCTGGGTGTTTGTTTTCACTCCTGGTGCTTCCTGTCGCTTCAGTGGACCACATTCACCACTTTGATTTTCTTTGAGCCTGTTTCTAGTGCCATTTTTAGTCTTTATTTCATTTTGTTGGTTTTTTCCTGTTTTTTTTCAACCATAACATAAACACAGAAAGGCTACATCCCTCCCCCCAAAAAATTCAATGGCAAAAGCCAGAGATGAATCTAATTAAACGGATTCCGATTTCAGTCCTGACCATCCAAGCACAGCATCAGAAGGTTCCCGGATATGGTTAGGCAGTGAGAGGATGTAGGTAGCTGATAGAGGATCAATCAAATGAGATTTCTGATTTACAATGTGGAGCTGCCTCCCTCTACACCCTACCTAGGAACCGCAGTAGTATTTACAGTCCAGGGAGGCTGCAGGATCAGAAGTCCTGATAGCGAGTGATGAGCCAGATCAGGAGACTCAGCTTCCTGAAGATCTGGGACAGGTGGAAAGAACCTGCAAGGACCACAGGCTGCAGACGTGCTCGCTCTACCTGCTCAGGTGCGCATAGGAAAAGGCCACTTCGGTTTCCTTCCTCCTGGGAGTTATCAGTAACAAAACTAGAAAGGAATGTAGGAAGAAAACTGGATTTTTGAGGTAGGAGAGAGAAACTGGTTGGGAGTTGAGGAATGGAAGGAGGTGGGCTGGCCCTTCAAAAACAGCAGCACTTTTGCCTGGCTGCAGGAAGCACAGCAGAGTAGATAGACACAGACACTGAGGTGGGCTGCAGGCCCACCCTACTGGGTTGGGGGATCTCTAGTCATGTGCTTTGAGGAAGGGTTTTGTGTGGTAGCTGTTTCTGGTGCCCCTGCCTCAGGAGAAGGGTGAGTGTTTGGCTCAGGCCCGAAGCAGGCTCCCACCTGAGTGATACTGATCACTGCTCTGGCATGGTGTGTGCCAGCTCACTGCTGTGCACAGTTCCCAGACCTCCTGGTGACTTCCCATAAGTGTATAGCCTAGTTTCTCAGTCTGCAGTGCAAACCTGGGCCCTTGCTCACAGGACTAAGCCAGCAATAAGTTTTGGCATAGAATGAGAGACAGGCTCCCCAGCTAGTGTTGTAGCGTCAGAAGACAAACGAGCATATAACTTGAACTGGTCTCCTAGTTTCTAGTATCCCGGTGCCTGCTGAGGAACAGCATCCGTCTGTGACACAGATGAACCTAGCTGGCCGGTGAGGTAGTTGGAAGCACAGTGGATAGAAGCATGAGGTTACCATGACAGGTTCATATTTAAATTCTGATAAATTCTGTGAGAGGTTTTTGTGTGAGGAAAAAGTGCAGAGGAAAACAGAGCTGAGCCTCTTCCTGTAACTGTGCAAGCTAAAAAAGACTGTCCCCTGACACATCACAGGCCAGCCTCTAAGAGGAGAGTAAGCCATGAGCTCTCATCTGAGCCTGCAGGCACCTGTCCCTGGAAAGTGGGTGAAGTGTCAGAAGACATATTGTTCTCGGTCTCTCCCACACAGGAGACAGGTTTGTGCTCCAGCCCTGGGGAGAAGGAGTCATTTTGAGTTTGTAGTAGGAAGAAAAAATGAGACCCAGACTAAAGCGTGGGCTCCTGTGGCAAGGGTTATGTTGCCAAGGAGCTGATAAAGTTGTGACTATCACGGGGTGGAACTGAGTGCTTTCTGGGTGCCAGGCTTGAAGGGTTGAATGTTTTGTTTTATTAACTCAAACTCAACAGGTTACCGGGAATGGCTGCACACAACTTAATCCCAGCATCCAGGAGGCAGAGACAGGTGGATGGATCTCTTTTGAGTTCCATGCCATCCAGGGCAACATAGTAAGACCTCAAAAACCAAGAGCTTTCATAGCTAGCTGAATGTGGTGATGCATGCCTGTAATCTCAGAATGTGGGAGGAAGGGCGAGAGATTCACAAGTTTGAGGCCAACCTGAGCTGTGTAGGAGTCCCTGTCACAAAGGCTGTGAATATGTCTTACTGGTATAGTGTTTGCCTAACATATACAAGGCCCTGAGTTTGATGCCCAGTACTGGGGGAAGATTAATAACCCCGTGATTTGTTGAACACAAGCGTGTAGATGCCTTTTGAAAGAGTTGTAGTCATCAGCTCTAGAACTCAAGGAATGAAAAGATTCCAAATAATAATCCAAATAATCAGGGTTGGGGCTGGAGCTTAGAGCTAGAGCACTTGCCTAGTACGTGTAGCCATGAGGTCCATTCCCAATACTGCAAAAAAGCAGAAAAGTAACCCAAAGAATGATTTTTATAAGAAAGCCATCCTTCTCTTGTTTGTGATAAACAGAGTAATGTCTGGTCACTAGAGTGTCTGTCCCCTAACTCTACAGCTTCATCACAGACAGCTCCTCACAGACAGACAGCTCCTCACAGACAGACAGCTCCTCACAGACAGACAG
>JANHMN010000013.1:71401840-71473736 GCA_030674055.1 Rhabdomys pumilio | reverse complement strand
GCCTGTCACAGAATGCTGCCTCTGTGTCCTGTGTCAGTCAGTGTGTCAACCTATTTCCCACCTAACAGTAAACTTTGCAGGGATAGATAGTGCTCTTGCCTGTATCATTCTTCAGATCCCTAATGCTTCGTGAAGTGTCTGGCATTGAAGGTGTGCTTAGAAGGTGTCTGTGGCGGGGTGGGTTGGGGGAGGACAGAAGATTATATACCTTGTTTCTCAGAAATCTCCTGCCCCCTAATTAAAAGGGGGGTCCCTAATTAAAAGATAAGTTTCAGCCCCCTAGCATACAATAAGGGCCTGGTCTGTGGCAGGAGTAATTAGGAGTAAGGGTGTGGCAGTCTGGAGTCAAGTGGGCTCTTAGCACAGGTCTTCAGTGAGTCAGTCTACTCAAGCTGGTTTTTAGCCCCTGGGTTTCTGAGGTCCTTGTAGCTCAACATCATGAATCTTTCATCCGGATTCATTATTCTTGCCTGCTAGAATCCCACACCCCTCTAGAGCCTGACCCAGGTACTAAAAGCTTACACCAGGCTAGCTCTGTCTGCCACAGGCTGGATTCCAGCACCCTTTTCTCAGGGCTTCTCTTTCCTGCCAATTCTCCACACAGAGACAGTCTCTATCCCATTTCCGGATGGAAGGGAACATCCTTTGTGAAGAATGTTCTTGGAAGCCCCACAGGTTTCTGCTTTGCCATTGTACTCAGATGCAGTCTGTTCAACCAGAGGGGGCTAGGATATTCTGAAGGAGGACTCTCCCCCCAGTGGCTGGCGAGTGTGTAAATAGCCAGTGTGTAAATAGGGCGTACAAGAACATTTTCTTTTTGTTGTTGCAGTTTTCATTCAACACTCATTATGTAACTGCCAGCTTCAGGCACAAGAGAAAGCAGTCAAGTCTTTCTTCGCCCTGCTTTTAATTGAGCTTTGTATGAAGAGGAAAGAGCCAGTGTGGGGAAGGTGGTGTAAGCGGAGTGGGAAGAGTGGGTTTTCCAGATACTGTGCTGGTCTTTTGACCCATGATGTCACTCTTCAATGCTCTGTGTCCTCTGGGTGCAACAAGTGTGGTGTGCATGCACAGAGAGAATACAACCAAACTCTGGCTGGATCCATTTTCTGGGCTGCCCAGAGTTGGGTGGTTAAAACAATGCAGAAGGTTTCTGTCATCTCTGGAGTCGTGGCTTGCAGAACCGTGCTCTCCCTGAAGGCTTTAGGGAGAACTATCCCCTCCCTCCTTCATCGGTGGCTGGCAGCAGCCCTAGGCAGCTTGGCCCTTAGCAGTATCACTCCCATCTCTGTCTCATAGTCACATGATCTCGTCCTGTAAGTATCTAGGTGTCTACAGATTAGTCTTTCCTCATAAAGACATCACATCCTGGACTTAACCCACTTCAATGTATCTCTCCATCCTAAAGTCCCCACTGCCACCCAAAGCTGTGGCCACAGAGATGTCGGCTGGGTTTTCCCAGGGTACCACCATCGTCAGTGTTTCCTGTCACTCTCAGGCATGGAAAGAGTGAGTCTGGAAAATATGTTTCAGCACATGTCCAGTTCTTGCTATGGACCCTGGACTGTGCCTGGATGTCACTGTTACAAGTTTTTAATATCCTTGTGGGATATTTCTGCTATTATGGAATAAGGATGAAATTTCTCAAAACTAACAGACTCCTCGGAGGCAGGAAGTGGAACAAGGAGATAGTGTTTTGGCATCAACAGAGCACATAGAGATCCTGGATGCGGTTACACAAGGTCACCATCGCTGGACTGGGGGCGTGAAAACGGATTCTATGAAAAATCACATCCATGAAACATTTGTACTTACAAGTTGCAAGATTCCCCGTCCCAAGAGCATAGAAATTATCTCTGTCGATTAGAAACTCAGGTCTGTGGAGCTGCTGGGCAAGCTTTGAGCCTCCTGAAGGTTTTAGAAAACGTGTGTCCAGAGGCAGCATGGCCTCTGCCCTGGGAAGCTTTTTCCTTAACTATTTTATGTTTTTCTCTGGCAGATGTTTGCATGAAAATACAACCTTTGGTTCCTCACAGGTCCCTCTCCTTGGGGTTAATGCCACTTTTGATGTCCTTATCTTTTATGAAAGGCTTTCTGGCCATCTTGGCTTCAGTGATGCATTAGATGTCACTGATGCGGAAGACTGCGTGAGCTTTCTGTGTGCCCTGTGACAAGAAGGTAGCAAGGACACGGATGTAGTCAGTTTCAATAGCCCATTGGAAACATACATGGTTGTCTTATGCTGCTCATGACTACCAGTGCCCAGTTTAATTTTCTCAGGAAGAGCAGATGCCCTTGAAGGAAGCAAACGAACTGGATTTTCTTCTGAGGCATCTCCATTGTGATTGATGGCTCCTAAAGCAGAGCAAAGCTGTAAATTCCCATGAGCCCTCTGGTTCTAAACAGGACGGGCCTCACAGTTGCCTATGTAGGAAGAAGTCTTGTCTACACTTGCTGCTTGCCTCTTCTGGCTAAGGCCTGCAGTTCCTGCTTAGACTAGATCTACTCCAGGAAACATGGAAGACTTGTTCCCAGTTGTTCCAATGGCAACACTGGCAACGTTGGCAACGTTGGCAACGTTGGCGTGAATCCACCATGCAGGTCTCTGCCATGGGTTCTTTCTCTGGCCCCTGTCAAGATTAGAATCCATGGGAAGGCTAAGTCCAGAAATGGCAGGAAAGAACTCAACGGTGCAGGGCTCCTGCCTCCCCTCCCTCTCTCCCTTCAAGACTGGCCGAGGAGAAAACCACCCCAGTGGGATTGTTGGGAAACAGTCCATGTTCCTCATTGCTAAACTTGGCTCACGAAATACAGTAACCCAAGTTTCTGAATGGGATCCATGGCATCAACATGGCCTAGCCCTAATAGTAAGGACCACCCAGAGTGCACCCACAGTTTGTAGAACAATCTGGCCCATTTACTGACAGGCGCCTTTGTGGTTGAAATGCTGGAGGAGACTTGGGTTGCACTTGGCATTGACAGTCGCTCATTTTCTTGCTCTATTAAAGATATACAAACACATTTGGTGTGTGGGAAAGAGAGATGCATTAATACTGAGTAATGAGAGAGATGCTGCAATAGTCAGGTGGGGTTTGGTCAACACCCTCTTTCCTCCGTAATTCAGGGACATTGATGACGAATGGACCGAGGTATAGCAAGAGTGACAAGGAGAGTGACAGGGGTAGTGGGGATTGGGAGGACCTTCATCTATCCAGAAAGGACCAGGCTGAGCAGAGCAGACTGTGGAGCCTCTGTGATCCATCAAGGTGACCTGCAGGATGGACTAGAAAGTTACTATGGAACATGTAGGTGGGTAAAGGCAGGCTTGTTGGTATCCAGGAAGCCCATGGGTAAGCCCATGGATAAGCACCTACAGGCAGATCTTTCTAGTAAGTTAGAGAAGTGGGTTTACAGCAAGAAAGAGGTCAGGTTCAAATGGGATTCCACAAGTACTGCCGAGTCACCTGTGAGTCCTTCACAGTGTACCTTACTGGCTACAGCATTCATCACCTAGCACAGAATCAAGTGTTTCAGCCATTTTTCGTCTGTATAAGTAAATTTACACAGACACACCATGTTGAAAGCCCTCTCCAGGCAGGTAGGATCATGATGTATTTGACTCAGGCCTTTCAAGCCTTGAAGACTCACTCAGGATGGGACACTGATGGAAACGAGGTCGGATGGCTAATGCCCTCTGTGTGTCACATCATTTGGGCCATGTGTTTGCTTTGTCAGCTGTCCCCGGCATTGCCCTTTGGCAGCACTGAGGTCTGGAGAGGTTCTGAACATAAGTAGTCTGTTGCTAAGTCAGCTCCACCCAAGAAGCTAGTCTACACTGAAAATCATTATTATTTAGTGTGTTGTGTCTGCCGGGCGACAGCCCAGGGGCTCTTCTAAAATGAACTCATTTTCTCTTCAAACTTCCCGGTAAGATCACTATTAATCTTACCTCACGTGTTCATTTGTTCATTAATTTTCTCACTCGTTTTCTGTTTCCTCAAACAGATGCCAAGTGGCCCAGACTGGTCTCAGATTTGTTGCACAGCCAAGGCTAGGTTTGAAAGCTTGATCCTTCTGCCTCTGCCTCCAAGTACTAAGAAAACAGGTGTGTGTTTCTGTGCCCAACTCAGCACCATTTTAGATGGGGAAATCAAGGCTCAGAAGGCTGAGATAAGAAACTAAAGCTGATATAAGAAGCTGGGGATCGTCCTTGGTCCTGTTTGTCCCTGTGAATAGGAACCAGTGTGGGACCCATAGATAGCGAACGCCCTGGGTCTTAGAGTATTTGGGTGCCTCCCTGCGTCCAGACTATGTCTCAGGGTAGAGGGTGCACATTTGATCTGTAGCAGAACAACCGAGTGATGATTCCTTAGCCTTGCCTTCTAGGAGACTCATGACCAGGGGCCTTTTCCCACCCATTCACTCCCACTTACCTGGAGGGGTGACTTGCAAGTTAGGTTTTAAAGACACAGTGAGAGTTTGCCAAGTGTCCCTGAGAAGGATGTCACAGGCTGAAGAAATAGCATGTTCAAGACACAGGATAAAACTAGCTTCTTTCAGTAGGTGGAACACTGCAAGTACTTTAGCATGCAGACACGATAAGGCACATGGGAAAATCCTGTGTCACTGATACTTGAGCAGGGCCAGTAGTGTGGTCTGGGTTGCCATGCCAGGAACCGGACTTCATCCTAGGGCTGTGGGCAACTTAATATCATAGTTTCAAAACAAGGGTAAGATCCCCAAACGCTGATGCCTTCAGTAGTGGTGTTTCCCAGCTTGTGACACTGTAATGTTGAAGGAGATTTAAAGGGTGAATGAGCCCCACATGTGAACCGTGTTGACCTCATGCCAAGAAGAATGGTTTTTAATTTATTCCACTTCACTCATTTCTTCATTTTTTTTCTACCACCAATTCCCTTTGGCAAAAGTTATTCTCAGGCAGCAGGATAAGTACTTTTGAGGGGTTTTGTTTTTGTTTTTAATGTTTTTTCAAGTGGCTTTGATTGCATAAGAGCACCGTGTAGAACTGTTCCCAGTAGATTCTTTACAGCAGGGATGGCTGCTAAGACTGATTATGTAATTGCTCCCTAATCTATTCTCAGAACCTAACTTGTTACCAGAATATGAAGAGCTGGTGATGCCAGTGGGTCTCAGCATCTCTCCAGCTCATGGTTCTAAGCATTGTTGCCCCAACATCATTTACTACAGAGCAGAAGGCAGTTCTTGATGTGGCATTGGCCACTCGGCCTACACTGGCCACCCAAGATGCAGGGAGGTCTGCTCTGGCTTGAATGCACAGCCCACAGCTCAGCCAGCACCTCTCACGTATGGCTGGTCTTGCACGTGTTACTATTTGGGTGAGAGAAGCCGCAAACTTCTGTGCTGAGGCTTGGGTTTTGCAAGAAGAGCAGAATGCCATCTGTTGGAGGAGGAGGCGGGAGTATGCAAATACTGCTGTGAATGTCATGAATGTGTAATTTGCTCTAGAACTTATTTTAAGTTTGTTTTATTTTTTTAATTTGGAGTCTTTGCATTTAGTTAGTTGTTTGTTTTTTTGTTTTTTGTTTTTACTTTGTAGAATAGTCCTTATCAGTGGCAGAAGATCCTTCTGTAGTATATTTTCCGTGCTGCCGTATCGAGACAGTGCCCAAGTCGGGTATGTATATGCATGCATGCTTTCCAGTTCTCTGGGCGAAGAGCTCAGACGCCAGTGTGCACAATGTGATTGCCTTTCTCTGTTCATGAATGTGCCTAGATCTGATGTTACAAATTCAGTGTCTGATTTGGGGGTGTGTGTTCTACTTTCTTTTCACCCAGAAAACTTCCTTGGCTTTGTCTTTGTGTGCGCGTGCGCGCGCACACGCGTATGCAGGGGAGGGTTGCACATTTGCCTATCCTCTGCTTTCTAAATGTGCGTTCTGTCATTTTTCCAATACTATAAACCAAGAAAAATAATGAGGTCCACCATATGCTATTGGGTCTCTCTGACTATTGGAAACAGGTAGGTCAGGTAAGGACTATATCCTGTGTCTTGGCTTTAGTTGGAGACTGACAGGAGAGCTGGAACTGCCACCATAGGGCAAACATGTCACAGCAAAGTGGCACCAGGAACAAATGTATATAATTAGGGGTATGCCAGGTTCCTGACTCTGGATCAACCAACCCCGCCTTTGACTTTGAGCAGGAAGTAATGCTAGAGGGTCGAGACTTACGAAGACAGTCTTTCCTCACTGCCCGCAGCCTCTTTGGTTTCCTCTGGTGTGTCTAGACTAATCCCCACTACACTGTCTCGAGCATCTATCAGCATGGTGCTGCTGGTATCTTGGGTAGGGCAGCGTGCAGCAGGCGTCAGGCACATCTCTGGCACTGACTCTAGACTCTGTTCACAAGAGCTGAAGCAGCTTTGCTGTCATGGTGACAACAGATGCCATAGACCACTGCCCCCTCCCCCACAAGCTGTCCTTAGGCTCATCTGCTGACCTTGATCTTTCCTGTGGACGGTGTATCCTCCTGAACTTACTCTATGGAGAAGAAGACATATGTTTACATACAAAACTAGTCACCATTTTTAATAGATGCTGAAGATGTTCCAACAGGTGACTACTGCCTTCTCTGGCTTCTGTAAAATAATTTGTCTGTACATTTCATCTTTAAAGTGTTCATGTTAGATTCATTCTCAAAGGGTTAATTTCCATATGCGGCTACCCCTTACTGCTGTACCACTTCATAGATAATATCTGTGAGAACAGTGGTCCTAGACAAGAGAAGGTACAGGGAACCCAGTTGCATGGCTCCCCTGCCCGGGCAGACAGGCCACACGAATTCCACGTCTGCTGAGATCCTTTCAGGATATGGAGCATTTGTGCTGTCTGCTTTGCAGAGGGCAACTGAGGCTCACAGGAGCTTGTGGACTCAAGGTTCCCAGCATGGCACTCAGCATGCTGAGAGGTAAGTGGGGCCCACTAGGCAGAACCCCATTTTTCTGACTGCAGAGATGGAGAGGCAGTGTAGAAAACTGTGAAGATGTATATGTCTCACAAGAATGTCTGAATGGAGATAATCCAAACCCTCTCACTGTAGCTCCATGTGGCCTTCTACATTTTTAGATACCTCAGGGAAACACAAGCTGGTAGGCAGCTGGTGCTGCAGAGAGCATCTGTCCAGGCGTGATGTCCCTGATGCTGGGAAGACCTGCCTCTTATGCCACCTGTGGATCTGACTCTTTGCCTGTAGCACTGGATGGAGGCATAAATAGAACTTCGACATCTTAGACATGAGCACATTTGAGTCCACCACTTCTCCAAGGTTTAGAGTCAAGGAAACCAAGGGGCCCAACAATGAATTCTATAACCAAAGAGCACAGTCAGTTTCTCTGTAAGGCCTCACAGGGTAACCAGCCTGTGGTCTGTAACAGAGTCCACATTCTCCCAAAGCGCTGGAGAAACTCTGAGCATGATGCCAAATACTGCAGTCAAGTGGCCGGGGTGCTCTGTGCTCTCGACAGTTTAATACGCCTGCATCCTGTTTATAAATACTAGTCCATTTGCTGTAATTATCCACTGATAGCTACAGTTCTTTCATTGATGGGAAATGTCTGTGCTCAAATAATAAAGCTATATCAATAAACATATCTAAGAAAGTATGCATGTCTGTATAGTGCAGTAGCATTTGTTAATAATACTTGATGTCATATAACACATCCCCACTGTGAAACATGCCTCCTTTTGCCCCAGATGTCCTTCCTGTGACACAGCTCCATCTGTCATAAGAGTTCAAGGGTGGAAGCCCTCACAGGTCAGATAATCTGTCCTTCCTGCTTTGTATCCAGGGTGGCCACGGTTGTGCAGGGGTGGGGTGGGCTTGCATATCAGCCCCAGAACTCCGAGCTCTATTCTGTGGGACCCATGCTTCCTCTGTGATTATGTGTGTAGAACAGGCCTCATGGGCCTGATTCTTCCAGATTGTTAATTGCAAACACACACAGCAGCAAGGACAGTCCTGTATAGTTCTGGCTCTCACCAGCAGGTCATAAAAATGATACGCAGTTCCTCCGCATGCACTTGAACCTCCTCTGCGGGTCGAGCATCTCTCAGATGGGTAGCCTTGTCTTCCTGGGTGTGTGTGTTTTCTCTTCTCTTGCAGCAAGGCAGCTCCTCAACTCCACCTCCCATTCTCCTGGCTCACCCTGCCTCACCTCCTGCTCTGCCCCCAAAGCTCTGTGCTTGGCATTTTTACATGAAGTGAAAACTGATTTTGCCGCCTGGTCTCAGTTGAGCAACGGCGACAGATTGCCCGATGGGCATTAGAAGAGGTTTTGCAGCCGCTTTCCACTGTTTTTGCTTTCAGTCCTTCAGAGCCCCCAGTGTGCACGAAGCCTTGATGAGGAACACTTTACTGCCCCTGAATCTTCAGAATCATTTGCTGAGGAAACCATGTGGCCCCACCCACCTCTCCAGGTTCTTTCCCATCTCTGCTCATCCCCTGTATAGACTCTGAAGCCCTACTACTGCAGAGCAGAATTCATTCCTGCTCTTGCAATCTAGAGAGGACCTACAGACACTGTGCAAGGCAGCAGGCATGACCATGAAAATATCTTGTTTTTTCATAGTCTAGACACCAACATAACCATCAAACAAAACAGCTCACAGACAGTCGGGTCCTAAGTAGTCATCCCACTTAGGGCAAGAGGAGCCCAGAAGGAACTGAGGGAATACAGGGTAGAGAAGAGCTCCCCAAGGCTCATGTACTTTTACTAGGTGCCTGAGTCCCTAGAGACAGAGAAATGTTTGAGACTCTGTGGACTTTGGATAAGTAAACTTCTAGCATGGTTAATGGTCCTGCTATTGGAGAGACTTCAGTAGAATCCTGTCTAATCTGGAAGCCTGCTTCTGAGCAGGTATTCCACTCTGGTTAGGGAGAATTCTGAAATGAGCTTTGCCAGTCGTCCAGGTCATGAGATGTCCCCAGCTCCCACAGGACCATCACTCAGCTGTCCACCTCCATTCTTTATGGTATCTACTGGAGATGCTCAGCTCACATCTCCAAAGCCACTGTGAGCTTCAGCCCTTGTTCCCGGCCTTGTCTGCCCTGCTGGAGTATAAGCTAAAAATCTAGTTGAGTAGACTTTGCAAGTGAGACATATGGCTCACACTCCCACCTGTCAACAATCAGTGGCTTTAAGAGCTCACACCTGAAAAATTATTCTTCACAGGACTTTTTAAACTCGGATTTCAAGACAGAGTGAGTTTTCACAGTTTTCTGGTCTGTAGCTCAATCCACGTAGGCTTGAAAGCAATGTTAGAGACTTAAGGGTACTGCTTGGTTTGTGCTCAGCTTAGAATGGACTCCAAGATGGATGACTTGCAGAAGTTCCAACAACAACCCTGGTTATTTGAAACTTGCCCTAAAGTTCAGACCGCCTTGATGTATAGGGAAAGCTTTCTGAGGGAAGGGTCTATTTTCTTATGATTTTTAGAGGGTGTAGCTAGAGGCTTGTGAACTAACGTAGCAGAGCTACAACCGGAGTATTGTGCAAGGGTTGTGGAGCATTTCCTAGTGCCTTTCAAGTGTGTGTGCCCATTCCTCCCAAGGACTGGGCCAGTCGGTGCTCATGTTGTCATTCTGCTTGAGGGGGTTGGGACTAACCAACCTCAGCTGAGGAGAGTGAGGGCAGAGGGTAGTGGGCTACATATGCCTGTGTTCACTTTGAGGACATCTCAGCCCCAGCCACGAGTCCCTCCTCAACCTCCTCTTTAGGACTGGACTTGTTGATTCAAGAATTTATGGTATTTATGGATGTTGTCCAGGGGTCACTTCCTGGGACTTTGGTGGCCAAGTTGTTGGATGATAGTTTTCAGGAGGCTGTGAGGGTGGCTCATTTACCCTATGGCATTAAATTCTCCAAGATTAACTCCAGGTAGCTGTGGGCAGATCTCTCCTTCCCCCCCCAAACCCCCACATCCATACCCCATACTGAAGGTGAACCAAGGGCCTAATGCATGATGGGCAAGTTCTCTACCACAGGGCCACAACTGCAGCCTTCATTTGTATTTTAAGATAAGACCTTTCTGAATTTCCCAGTCTCAAATCCATGATGCTCCCAAGTAAGGAGAATGACAGGTATGTGCCTCAGCTGCTCTGGATGGACTCTTAAATGAAACTAACTTCCCCATCTGAGTATTTTTTGTCTTTAGTCTGAGGCCTGTGAGAAGAGGGAAAGTGACTGTTACTGGCGCTGTGCTGAAGTGCTATCCACTTAGGCGTCTCAGCACCCTCCCCACAGGCCCATGCTGGCTGCCTGCCTCCTCCTCTAGTATTGGGAAGGGACTCGGGGACTTGTGTTTGATCCCAGGTCTAGAGCCTGTGTGTGAAGCCACTGGCTCTCTTGGGGTGTCCGATATTTCTGGGAGAGAACGTCTGTTCACAACACAGGACATATCATCTCTTCCTCCATGGGTAACAGGACTTTTAAAGTAGAATTTTCTTTCTTTTCAACTTATTTTTAATCATATGGGGGTGTGTATGGTTGCAACTTCCTGCAGAGGCCAGAGGCCTAAGATCCCCTAGAGCTAGACTTACAGGTAGTTGTAAGTTGACATAGCAGAACCTTGGTGGTGGGCCTAAAACTAGGTTCTTTGCAAGAACAGTATGTTTTTAGCTATTGAGCTATCTCTCCAGTCTCCACAAAGATTTCCTAACCACTCCATAGTTGCCTGCACATAACATTAAGAAATTTTTTCCATTAGTATTTTTTTGTTTGTTTTGTTTTTTGAGACAGGGTTTCTCTGTGTAGCCCTGGCTGTTCTGGAACTCACTCTGTAGACCAGGCTGGCCTCAGAACTCAGAAATTCGCCTGCCTCTGCCTCCCAAGTGCTGGGATTAAAGGCGTGCGCCACCACCACCCGGCTCCATTAGTATTTTTGACAGCTCCTTTTTTCTAGGCCTTTATGTTAGAAACTCAGGGTCTTGCCTACTACAGGACACCCATGTACCATGCCCTACAGTGGCTCTGTAGCCTTGACTGTACAGCGTAGCAATAGACACTCAGTGTCCTCCTGAGCTGCAAATACCAGAATCCCTTTCATGGTCAGGGCTGTGGGAAGCATTCAAGACCTCACAGACTCTCCAAGAAAAAAGCAGCAGAGGCACCAAGTATTGCCCAGTGGGAGGCAGTGCAGCTAGGGCAGACACATGCCACACCCTGGGCCTTTCCCATGGGACCCCCAGCCATGCCAAGAATGCCTAGCTTGCCCAGGTGTGACTCATTCCCACCATCAGGCCTCACATGCTCTCTCAGTCCTAGCAGAACCTAGGATAGAGCTGGGAATCTGGGAAATGTTTTTGGTCTTTCTGGAGCCTGTGGTCTTTGCCACAGTGGTTCAGTGAAGACTTCACTTGTGCTCACACTGAACCAAAGGAGGCCAGTGAAGAACTTCAGCCATTGCCCCCACATCATCCCAGAAGGGATCTCTGAGACAAGGAACTACTACGAGTCTGCATCTCCATGCCTGTGTTACCCCTAAAAACAATTGTTGATCAGACTCCACAGTTAGTAACACATGGAGGGATTAAATCCCAGGGAGCTACATACAGTCCTGCCCCTGAGCTCAGCAGCAAGTAGTACTGCCTATCCATCCATCTATCCATCCATCCATCCATCCATCCATCCATCCATCCATCCATCCATCCACTCATCCATCCATCCACCCATCCATCCACAGTCTGAGGTCTGAGGTGCTGTCAGGGAACATTGGCCCCCACTCTGCTCCCTCAGTCCTTCCAGTGACACTGATGCTGGCCTCTCTACCCAGCTCAAATCTGTGGTTCCTCTGTGTAACTATCCTGAGAGCCCTTGTACTCTTGTCTCCTTGTCTGGGCCCAGGAACATGATATAACCCCCAAGGACACCCATTCCAAGGGGAAACCCCCTTCCCTAAGTGACCCATTCATTTACCTAGGTCCACCTACCCGAAGTGTACAAAGCTACTCAGAAACACCAACCTCACCATGTCACATGAGCCTTCGGAGAGGGGGTGTCATATCGTAACACTTAAACACTCTTCTGTTCCTCGTTGACCCCATCCTAGTTTGAATGAAATTAGCCTCTCCATACTGCTTCCTTAGGACCCTTCCCCAGCTCCTAATACCTCACCAAGGCTTGCTAAGACTGTGATATCTTTGCTGAGCCAGTGATAACGCTTATAGCGTGTGTTTTAACTTATTTTAACTTATGGGTATGGGCCGTGTTTTGGTCTTCAAAGTAGCCCCAGGACTCTGCTTGGAATACCGTGAACACTCCACCTCTATACGCAGATAAATAGGTGGATGACTGACATGTTTGTTGTTCAGGGCTGCATTTCTAGGCTTCTGTGGAGGAAACAGCACTGCACTACCAAATGCAGACAGACTGTGTGCTGTGTTGAGAGCAGATGCTCCGTGGAGCCCTTGACCTGGCAGTTGGTCCTTGGCATCTCCAGAGAAATGGAGGAGCTGGACAGATGGTCATAAGAAGGAGCCACCAGTGGGCCATGGGGCTCTGCTCCCTCCAAGAGGCTTCATCACAGCACCAAGAATCTTACCTTACAGGCTTAAAGAGACAAGAGGGCCTTCATGCTGCATACAGCTGCGTCTGGGGAACCCCAGCTAGGCCCCTCCTTTGTGCTTAGGATTCAGAATCCACACAGCCTGGATTCTGCGTACTGCATTCAGTCTTGCTGGTATGGCAAGTGCTAACATTCACGCCTGTTGCTAAGGTCACAGGCTTCCACTACCTTTCCCTAGGCTCCAGTGGCGTCCCCTGGCCTTTGTCAGAGTCGGTTGCCTGAGCATCTCTAAAGCATCAAAAGATAAGTAGAGCTTTCCCTGTGGTTGTACCCTGCTTCTGTTCAAAGCGGGGGTCTTTTGGATGGAACCTGGCCTGGTTAGAATAGGACAGTTTCCAAGGCCAGTGCTGTGGAGAGGGGGTGTTTCATCCTGGGGTGAGGTGAAGTACCGGCCTTGGTCGTCCTTCCTGCTCATCTGTGTACAGCATCTGTAAGCATCAGAAAGGTGCGGGACATACTGACCTGCCTGGATTGAAGATGGCTGGCTCTGTCCATTCTTTTCAAATTTCCCAGGTGCGAGGCTGCAGTTCAACCAATAGTTAGCAGCCAGGCAGCCTGTAGGCTTAGTGAGCGAAGTACTTCTGAGAAAGACTCAAAGCCCCTGCTTCTCCAGTGGCCTGAGGTCACTTGGAAAGGATGTTAGATATGGTAAGTTCAAGGACAGCAGTGTCTTCAGCGCAGATGAGGCTTTGAGAGCCATCGTGTTAGCTGTCACCTCCTCACCTCGGAGGTCCTTGCTGTTCTTGCACACAAGCTTACACGAGGCTCCCGTCCCTAAAGAGGTTAGCCACAAACTGCTCCAAAGAGGATGAGGACAGGACGCCTGCCTCTCCTCTGCATCTCCCACAGGTGCATCCCAGTCCTTAACCGTCTTGGAGACCTGTATCAATGGGCTGAAGCAAGGCAGGGGACTGGCCCACAGGATGCAGCTGCAGTCAGGCAGGTCCTGTTGACCTCAGTCTGTCTACTCATCTTTATCAGTGGCCATAACGTCCACCTCAGGGAACCTCTTAGTGAGATGGCCCAGAGCACTGAGTGAGGCTGGAGTGCCTCAGCAGCAGGTCTGCTTGTGTGCAGTCTTAATGGGATCCACTGGTTCTCAGGCCGCCAGCAGTGTGATCAACAAATACTATGGTTTCAGCTTCAGGTTTTCTTTATTCTTTATTTTTTTTTTTCCTCTTGATGGAACATACACGTTGAAGCCAGTTTAGGAAATACATAAAAATAAAGTCAAAATTAGCAGCCAAACCTGCTCAACAAAGTCACTGGTAACATTTTGGTCCCTTATCTTTCCTTTTTCTCTTAGGCCTTCACTCCAATAGAACACAGCAGAGGGGGACGGGGGCAGGCCCTGCCTTCCACAACACACTGGTAGAGCCACAGTAACAGGGAAGGAGAACAGATGTGGCCCATCTCTTTCCCGTGACTTAACATCAAACCTCCCATTGCTGCAAGCACTCTTTCAGGGGCCTGAGGCTGTACCATTCTCAGAAGAGTTTAAGCCAGGTCCTTGTCCTTCACATAACTCATGGCTGTCCCCCTTCTAGGTGGATCTGCAGTTAGGCTTAGAGACTGTCAGCATAGAAAAAGAGACTCACAAGGGACTTCCTGAACTCTTCCCCACTTAGTAAACAGAGTGCTGTGTGCCTCTACCTAAGGATCCTCTCCTCTCACCCTCCAGCCCCTACCCTGAACCTCTGAGCTTTGGTACCCCAACCCTGGAACCAGGAGTGGAACACCAGGTACAGAGGATGTATGGGGTTCAGTCTAGAAACAGAAGACAAGGTAAACACCGGAAGGCCCAGGAGAAAGACTTAGTGAACAGAGAAGGAGAAAGTGATCTGAGACGGAGGTAGACGATCGCAGATTTGACCTTTAACTGTTGCCTAAGCTCAGTCCTGAACCAGGAAACCAAGAGAGAGACTCACATCCTCCAATGCCTTTCTCCTTTTGTACCTTCTTGGCCTCTGTCAGACAAGCAGGGGCTCTGGCTCACACAGACCATGAAAGGCTATAATGTGGCTGGTCTGCGCTTGTCACATCGCATCCGGTTCCAGGCGGCCAGCTCAGGGGGTTTTGAAACACAATCCACTAGTGAGTGAGTGGCTGTAGGCAGCATGTTAAGGGTTATCCCAGCATTGTCTATGCGCCTAAAGGAACTGGCACTGTGAAATACACAGACATCAGCATGTGATTCTGCCTAGGTCTCTAACCAAAAGGAAGTAAGAATGACGAGTGGCTATTTGCTACTTAGAGGTCTTGTAAAAACAAAGAAGCCAGATGATCCTGGCCAGAACAGTTTCCATGATCTGTCTAATGGGTACAGACCCATTTGTGTGACAGTCCTTAGTTGATGCCACTAGGTTCACTTTCTGCAAACACAGCAGGCTTGGATTGCTCAGTGAGCGTAAGGTGTCTTTGGGGGTGTATTCCTGAATTGTCAACAGCTTCCACATGGTGTTTGTGTCTTTGGCTTTTGGCATGAGGCGATCAGATGAGGTCATCTGCTTGGGTCCATTTCCTGATCACTGATCATTTTGAGACACAGAACAAATTCTATTCTTCCAGAACCTTCAAGCCTAATGCACCCTGCCTAGCCTAGGGCCCATCCCCTTCCTCCCCACCCACTCACCCCAAAAACATCTCTTTTTTGTTGTGGAAAATTACACATTCACAAACTGTTTTTTTCCCCCTTCATATCAAGCGTATTCCCACACAGTGACCGATTCTGGAATGATCTCATAGGTGAATCATGCCATTATCTGGCTGCTTTATAAGAGCTGCCTTTAGACAAAGATTTTGGAGTAAGCTCCATTAAGACCCCTTCATTGCCTGCCAGTCGCCCTTCTGGGGATGACTTACCTGTGAAGTGCTGAGTCTGAGGGGCCATTCTTTCTCAGCTAAAAGCTGCCTTTGTTTCCACTGTCTTTCCTGTGAGCTGTGGCCTTGTTCATTGGCTTTGAACTTTGGTGGTATAACTCTGCCTCCATGCAAGTTAGGGAAACTGATCCAAGATGTTCACTGCACTTGAAGGAGTAGTGTGTTAGCTGTCAGTGGACAAATACTAGAGATAATGAGCTTATGAAAAAAGAAAAAGATTCTTTTCATTTATGGTTTTATAAGTTTCCATCTGTGAATGGGGGATTGGATCACTCATGGAGACCTAAGTTCAATCCCTGGCTCTCACATGGAAAAAACAGGAGCCATGGTGAACATTTGGAATCCTTTATAGGGACAGAGAAATGGATCCCTGTGGCCCTCTAGACAGTGAGCCTAGCTTATTAGGCAAACTCCAGGCCTATGAGACACTGTCTCAGAAATCAAGATGGAGCGCTCTTGAGGAAGAACACAGAAAGCTGTCCTGTGGTTTCTGCATACACACACACACACACACACACACACACACACCCCTACCCAGACATTTTCAGTCTATGCTCCACTCACCTGTCATTCTCAATATCCCCTTCTAGGGCTACCTTCTGACCTAAGGCTTCCTACTGAGCCCTGTCTCTTGAGGTCTCCATCACCTCTCAGTAGTACCAGGCCAGGGAGAAAGGCTTTAGCACACAGCTTGGGGGACAGCAGGCCACAAACGAGGCTTCTTAACTGCCGACTCTGTCCTGGACTTCCCTCAGTGTGTGATCTCTTAATTAAGACTTGTTCACAACTGACATTTCCTTTCCTAAATCAGTTTTCAGAGCTCTGCTTTCTCCAGGTCTCATTTCTTTCTGAAGGGTCTAGAAATCCTGTTAATATTTAATTAGCTCTTACATTATTTACACATCCGAGCATTTGAGCCATTGTTGTCCTTTAAAAAGCAAGTGTGGGGTGGTGCTCCCTGCGGGTGGTGCTACCTGGGGGTGGTGCTCCCTGCCGGGTGCCCTGAGTTAGAGGTCAGGCAACCCCATCTGAGGAGCAAAAAGCCTCACATCTGACTGGATCACACATCCATTTTCCCAGCTGCATCCAGGTGTAAGTATTCAAGTGTATATTTTTTAAAAGTATTATTGTATGGGGGGGGGTGTGTGATACAGGGGTGTACATAGTGGAGATCCGGGCATAACTCTGTGGAGGTGATTCTCTCCTACTCTTTTGAGTATCCTGGGGATCACACTTAGCTCAGCTGGTTTGCACAGCCAGCACCTTTACACACTGGCTCTCAATCATATTTTTTCAGAGCAAATATTGATTCATTGATATATTTTTTTGCCCCATAGGGAAAAGACCCTAATCCTTTATCTGACAGGGAGTCCTGTTTTCCCACCAAGATAATTCTGTACTTTAATAATAACCAGATGAGCCCTTTACAAAAGATGGGATCGGGAGCTGACTGTGCAGTGGTTTACAGGGAGGAGGTAACCTTTGAGGACGTGATAATCTAGTTGATTCACAGTGGTGAGATGTGGTGTGTTTATACTATAGCAGTGGAGGCTAAGACAGGGTCCAGGGGCGTTCTTCCTGTGGACTCACAGGCCTCTGGGTCATGCCACACTGCTGCAAAGGAACCAACCTGCTTTTCTCAAGGCTATAACTGCTACTTGGCTGTCTCTCTCAAGCATGCTTTTTTTCTTCCTATTGTACTCCTCTCTCATCTTGCCTCCCTGGTCCCCACTGCAGCCCCTCCCATTCCCCTACTGCTTTTGTGTTTGCAAACTACATTTGCAACTACGCTTGCGAATTGTTGAGCTGCCACAGACTGAGAGTCAGGAGTGGGGAACTCAGTCTAAGTTGCCCTGTCAGCCGGAGCTGGGACAACAAGGAATTCAAACCTCAAGTTGCCCAGGGTGTTTCCCCAGTGTTTTAGCTCTGGCTTCTTTGAAAGTAGGATGTTCTACAACCTAATAAACCATGTTTGTCCTTGGGCAAAAGTACGGAATTTAAGCCTTAATATGTGCAATCCTGGAATACCACAAATGATAACTAAATTGATAACTAAATTTGCCTTTTTTTTTCTTTTTTGGAGCTGGTCTAGAGCTCATAGAGACCAATCTACCTCTGCCTCCGAGTGCTGGGATTAAAGGCATATGCCACTATGCCTGATGTTTCTTTGATTTAAATAAGTGGAATCTAAGTAAATTAGTATTTGAACCCTAGATATAGCTGGGATTAAAAAAAAAGATCCTCTAGACTTTTCAAAGAAAGCCCAGCTTGAATCTGATTTTAATGTCTTCAGCCACTGATCCAGGTCCTCCGACTGTGGGTTTCAGGCTGGCATGTGAGTCCATGGATACGTTTCCTAACTGTTCTACAAGATTTAGAACAATGACCTTAGAAGATGTTGTGATTTTATCCCTAGTCTCCTGAAACTTTTACTTAATTCCTTTTCACTGGATGTTCTTTTTAAGGCTTCTTTTGGGGTGCATCTGTACAAACAACTCCTAGCTCCTTTTCTGCAGGTACCCCCAGCATTCAGGCCTCAGAGATGACAGCTAGCCTTGCCTAGGACTCTCCTGCTCTTTCTGCACTCACTCCTAAGGCCAAGGCAGTTATCTGTAATATTAGGAAGCCATTGTGAAATTACTGCTATTATGTCAGTCAGTATAGCTCCAAAGGGGTGATTTCCTGCAGTTGATGATAATATCAGGTTTCAGTGACATCGCCTGGAGCACTTAGCAGGAAGGAAAAACCCAACCAGAAAGGATAGTCCCTTATGTTTTCAGTTCCTGACTCTATTGCTACCCAGGAATTCAGGAAAGGAAATTGATACTCGGGCTAAGGATGTAGCTCAGCTGGTAGGATGCACAAAGCCTGGTTCAATCCCCAGTAACACATAAATTGGGCATGGTGGTGCACACCCATATCCCCAGCACCTGGGAGATAGAAACAGAAGGACCAGAAGTTCAAGATCGACTTCTGCTACCTAGTGAGTTCAAGGCCAGCCTGGCCTCAGGAGATCAGATCTTAAAGAAAAAAAGTTCATGTTCATTAGACCTGTCATAAATGGGCTGTGTTTTCTATGATGTGGCTATCTAGGCACATGTATGTATATGCATGCACTGTTAACTCACACCCACCAAGAACCAGGTCCAGTCGTAATGACAACTTGAAAGAATGCTCAGAAACTTATATCCCAGCAATTACAAAGTCACCCATGTTCTAAGTGGCTGCCATGTTGGATCCTATGCGCCAGCTACAGCTGAGAAGATTCTCGGGTCCTTTCAATCCGTTATCCTCCATCTTGCCATCCCCACACCAGGCTGTTGTGAAACCCAAGATTTCTCAATACCCTTTCTAGTCTCCAAGACTATATGAAGAAAGGCCTAGAGCAGCGTTTCTCAACCTTTTGGGTCACATATCAGATATCCAGCATATCACTTATTCACATTAAATATCAAAACTTATGAAGTAGCAACAAAATAATTTATGGTCAGTGGTTCCCACAACACGAGGAACTATATATTAAAAGGTCGCAGCATTTCAAAGGTTAAGAATCTAGTCTAGGGGACCCTTTAAATGCCTGGGACCTGGAGGCCACGCGCTGGTCACTCACTGCTCACAGGTGTGCCCTGACACGGCTAATAGCCTGTTACCCCCATGCTCCTGACTCTTCCAGGCCGAAAGACCACCCAGCCCTGTTCACATGTAAGCTGTGGGTTTTGCTTACAGCTGGGAGCACTCGGTCAAGGAGTATTGATCCAGTGCCAAGCAGGGTGTGGGGGCTCTGGTTATCATCCCCCCTGAGGATCCCTGTGATGTCTTCATTGCCCCTTCTGCCTCTAGAATTCTGGCAGTTTCCTCTGTGAGCAATGGCCTGAAAGAGAAAGATATGAGGCTACAGACAACAAATGGCTATATTTCTTTGGGGAAGAAAATGGGGGAGTGTAGCAGGATGGCTTCCTGCTGCTGCTACCTTGTTTGCAATAAGCACGGTGATTGGGGAGGAGCTAATGTGGGAGGAGGAGAAGGAAGAGGAGGAGCTATGAGGAGAGGAACCAGGGAGGAATGGGGAGCAGGAGAAGATGGCTGAGGCTGTGCATGTCTCTAGCAGTCTGAGGTAGTTATAATATCTAGGCTAGGTATTGGGTAACAATGCTAATTATGTGGGCATCTTGTTAATTGGGCATTACCAAATATATGTACCAATTGGATAGCCATTAAGTATTAAGAGTCTTCATTCCACTGGGTACCTCAGGATGGCGGGTATTATCTGGGCTCAGCCAAGCTTTGTGGAGACTGCGTGGGAGATTGGCAAAGCCAATCTGACGTCTTGTGGGTGCCAGGGCCACGGTCAGAGCTGAGCTTCGGTCAGAGCTGAGCTTCGGTGAGAGCAGCTGCTGCTCTTGGCCTCAGGCCTTGTCTAGTGGGGAACATGGCAGCCCCATAAGAACAAGCCAGATTGGGTCATGCCATTTTAAATATTAACCTCAACAGGGGAGACCAGAGCCACATTGTTAAACACATTGTATGTGACTGTATGGTTTTGTCATAGAAATTACCAATGAATTGAAGCACTAAGATTTAGCCCAATATGGTAGCTATTAGCCAGTTACATTAAGTGACTATTTATATTAAGTTGATTAAAGTTTCATACAATTAATATGGGCACAGTGGTACATACCTATAACCTCAACACTATAGGAGGCTGAATCAGAAGGGCCATGGGCTAGCATAGGCTATATTGTCACACACATATACACACAGACACACACACACACAAAATTCATACAACTGGAAACTTAGCTTTCTTAGCCAAATCATATTTCAAGGGCTCCGTTGTCACAAGTGACCAGTAACCACTGTGTGAGACAGTGCAGATGTAGAGGGAGTTCTGTTGGATGACATGACTCATCCTGAACTCTATGGGACCCAAGGCACAGTTGAAGGTTTGTCTTTATGTTATTACTTATCTCACCCAGCTTGGCCTGGCCAAGGCACAGTAAGTATTATATTAGAAGGTCTGATGACATAATGGGAAGCCAGGGGGAAATGTGACACTAGCAAGTCACATGAATTGGCATAGGTATCCACGGAGGCAAGGTAGAACCTAGCCTGACCTCCGTCTCTTTCTTATGGACCCAAGTGTCCCTGGGCAGTTGCCTGAGTCCATGAATCTCATAGGGAGGTGGCTTGACTCGGGGAGAATCCTGTATGGAGCATATGTTTTGTGAGAGTTTCATTTCCCCGTGGGAAGCACCAGGAATGAGTGTTGGAAGAGACATGGCTGGCTTGGTTCTGTCAGCTGTGTTGTGCATATCTAACAGCTGACTGGAGCCAGGCTGTCCTGAGGATTCAGTGAGTCTGAGCAACAGCTGAAAGGGATTTCATGGGAACCATGCAGCATCATGTGACAGCTGACTACGCAGAAAATGCTTCAGTTGCTGTACCTATTAGATATTGTGCAAATGTAACAGGCAATAAAACATTCCTCCCCCAGGTTCTTCAGATACAGGCTGGCTTTAATGTCTGTCATTCCCCAAGTCTTCCTGACCCCAGAAGACGATCCTGCATTTATATTAATGCCAGCCTTCAAGTTTTCACTAGGTACACATGTCTGCTCCCTAAACACACACACACACACACACACACACACACACACACACACGCACGCACGCACGCACGCACGCACGCACGCACGCACGCACGTACGCACGCACGTACGCACACACACGCACACAGAGTTAGTGCCATGGTGTACTGGCCACCATCTTTTATTACTGAATCTTTGGAGAACCATTATGGGTAGCTGGTATAACTGTCAGAATGGGTAGAGGGTGTTGGGAGTTGGCTAATTTCAGGGGCCCCGATGGACTCTGTAGGTCCTGCTTTCTCTCTCGTGTGCTGGGTCTTCCCAGGAACAGATTCAGAGTTGGCACAGCATCTTTGGAAGCCACGTATGTAATCCTGCAGAGCCCAGCCCTCGAGAGGACATCAGAGAAAGACTTAAATACATACTAAAGTAGTTCCCATGCTTAGAACATCTGAATGTTCTAATATCACTTGGATGTCTTATGCCTCCTCCTTACAATTTTGGGTCTTGCTGTGTTATGCTCCCAAACATGGGGTGTAAGTTTGGCATTGGAAATTACATACATAGGGAGTATCTTCAGAAAGTACTGATTTATAACATTCACTGGAAGGAGGGAAGGAGGTAGGAGGGGGAGACCCTACAAGCTGAGAGTTCTGAGAATTTTTCACTTTTGTCCTATGTGACTTTGATATTGTTTTGAGCATGGTAAACCATACTCTCTCAAGAAAATGGCTCTACATCATTGGAGTTACTCCAGTTGTGCAGAGACAGCCACAAGGCAAGAATTACCTCTTTCCATCTACAGACAAATTACTGTCCAGAAAAGGACACACTTGCAGAATAGTCAACTGATTATATCTGCCTAGACAGAGTAACCAGCCCTTAATAATTCTGCAGCACTAAAGTCTGTCAGATGATCCTGGGCCAGAAGGCTGAAGATTTGATGCTCCAATGTTCGGTAGTATAGGGGCTGTCCA
Organism: Rhabdomys pumilio; assembly: GCA_030674055.1. Taxonomy (NCBI): domain Eukaryota; kingdom Metazoa; phylum Chordata; class Mammalia; order Rodentia; family Muridae; genus Rhabdomys; species Rhabdomys pumilio. The sequence continues at coordinate 71,451,693 of JANHMN010000013.1, read as the reverse complement.
GGTGTTCAGTGGTCTCTATAAATTGGCTAAGTTTTAGAAGCTATGCTTAGTGCTTCCCATAACTTCAGTTAACTCAGTCATTCTGGATTTCTGACGGGGTTGAAAACCTATAGTCTCATAGCCAATCCTGGCTATTTACTTTGAGAGAAAAGATCTGAGTGGATGGTTTTCAGCTGACATTTATTCTAAGCCAAGAAAAAAGCCAGGTTCAAAACTAAGTGTTTTAGTTAGGAGAGACGACAGAGATTCTGGTTAGTCGACAAAATGATGGACTGGGTATTAGGATTATCTTGTACCTCACTGGTACAAATAGGAATAATTATGCTCTAATTGTATTTTGAGAGAAAAGTTTTATTTTAACAGGAAGGGTGATATGTAGGAGGAGCTAAGGGGGAAGGAGTACGGAGAGGAAGAGATGGAGTAAGGAGAGGAGAAGATGAAGGAGAGGAGAAGCTAGGTGATGATAGAGAGAAAGAGGGGGGACATGGAGGCAGATGTTCACGTGTCTCCACCAGTCAAAGACAGTTTATATATCTAGGTTGGGTATTGGGTTACACTTCTGATTGAGCATTACCAAACTTATAAAGCCTTTGACTAACATTTAAAAAAAAATTGTATAAAAGCAAAAAGGAAAAGGGGGCATGGGATAGGGGTTTTCTAGGGAGGGGAAATGAGGAAAGGGGATGGCATCTGAAATGTAAATAAAATATAAAATTAAAAAAAATTAAAAAAAAAACATAAAAAAAAAGAAAAAAAAAAGAAAATGGCTACAAAACTGTAGTGTTGCTGGGAGCAGAAGGTCTGTCTGTCTGTTGATTTTGAGGACTGTCCCAAATCAGACTCTGCCTTCACAGGAACCAGTGCATCCTTGGCCTGCCCATAGATCAAAGCAGGGTTCAGCTGAGCTGGAGATACTTGCTTTTCCTGTGTTCTTTCCTGCCCCTCCCCCACTTATCACTCTTCAACCCTTTCTCTCTTTTTCATGGGTTACCTTTGACTTTTCCATATTACTTTCTCTTGCTGAAGTTCTCAGTCTCTGGTATGGAGTCTCCAGGCAGGTCCCATGATGAGCACGCTGTCTGCCTAAAGTGGTGCTCACTAGCAAGTGTATTAGAGACAGAAGCTGGAAGGCAGTACCCAAACATGGCTGCATTATAGAGCCCCAAATGCCCTGTTTTATCCCATACTCCCTAATACAGTGCCTGGACATAGGAGCCAAACTGTAATAGGTAGTCAGAATGGCACTAGGTGACTCTGGAGGGAATGCTCAGTCATTGACACAGTTATACCTGGATAGTCACAGGGTGCCCATCTTGTTTCTCCAGGGTGGTTCCATTAAATATAAAAACATTACCCACAACTGTCTTGATGGCCTTAACAAGCCTCAATTTCCTCCTCTGTAAAATGGGCTAATGGTAATTTCTACCTATGACACTGTTCTAAAGAACCAAAAAAATAGTGGCAAAAGGTGTTAGAAGCTGTGCCAGGCTGTCAAAATGGTTACTGTGATTCCTAGGGATCCCTTTGATGAGAGAGCCACAATGTCACAGTGTCCCTATTGCAGTGTTGATCTTTTCATTACCAGTAAGCACCTGGCAGCTGCTGAAGACATCGATCTGTCCTAGCTGATACAGAAGGGTAGCAAAGAGAGATGATCTTAGCAACTAGCTCCCAAGAGACCTACTGTCTCTATTCAGGAAATATATAACCCCCCAGCTGTGTCTAAAACCACAGAGGCCATGCTGACGATAATGGTAACCAAGGGTTTCTAAGCCCTACCCTCTCCTCACTTTCCTGTTTGTTTGGATTTCACTTACAGAAAAGTGATGGAGGGAGAGAGATGGGGCGGGGGAGGGAGAGGGAGAGGGAGAGAGGGGCTTCCTGGAACACCTCTAACAACCCTCAAGGAGAGGCAATGGTCGCCCCACCCCATGGGTCATTTTATCAGTGTGACTGTGCCATCTCGTGCAGTAACTGTCATTCTTTGAGAAACACACAAAAGCGTTTTCTCTTGGCTTATCCTTTCCAGGGACCTGAAGTTGGATGGAGGGAGACAGTCAGCAGGGGCCATGAGCCTGAAGGAGGCCATTGGCCTTGAAGGTGTAGAACTGGGTGCTGATGGGAAGGTAAGGTTTCCAAGTTCTGAGATTGCAGGTACCTCAAGGCCCAGAGTGCAGGGTCAGAGAGTTAGACCATAGGACCTACTTTCGAGGCTGGGGCAAGTTGGGGCAGACTCCTAAGTGCACTGTGCCATGTCACCCAGCTCTGCCAGTATGTCGACAGAATCCTGCTGAGCCAGTAACTTGGTAGAAACATGGTGGGAGGCCCGAAGGTATGTGCATTTCTTTGCTAATACTGTCTATAGCTGTTTGGGTAATACTCACATACTCACGAGCACACATTTCAGGATCAAGTGATGCTTTGTTTGTCTATGAACTAGAGGACTCAGTAAACATTTTGGCTTCTCATGATCCCAAGAATCCCAGGGCTCCTCATCCCCACACGGTGACCACGAAACACTCACAGTCCTGTATCCACAATACAGAGAGCTGCTAAGTTGAAGCCCAAGGAGCGACCTCTTAAAGATGCACTGGACTTTCTGGTGCTGGGTATAGGGAGATTTCATAACCCCCAAAGCCTGTGCTTCTGTGGGGAAATTCCCAGAATAGCATGCCTGCAGTTGAGCTCCTTACCCCAAGGGCACCTGTCATGACATGATCCTTAGTTCAAGCTGCATGTGGGGTCCATACAAGGTGCTTCCTGGGGCAAGTGAAGAGAAATGTGCCCACCCATCTTCATCCTAAAGGGTGAGTGCTTACCCTGGAACGAGGAATTCTGGGGTAGAGTTGAGTCGTGATCAGTTCCTGTGGGGAAGGGTGATAGGAGCCTTCAGCCCTTAGATTCCTGAGGCCCCGTGTGTTCCTGAATTCCTTCTCTGGATTATGAGATGACTTACATCATAAACCTCATGCATGACTCAGCACTCCAGCACATTTGGAGGCAGTGCCTTGTCGCCTGACACATGAACATTTTGCCACCTTCCAGGAATAGTTAAAACAGATGGGATCAGTGACAGCGTCATAGTCTGGAGTCTGCTCAGGTGAGGGATGGCTGTGGATGCAGCACACATTTGACACAAGTGGACACCAAACAAGCTGCGTTTTCCAATGCCATTAGACTCTAGAAAAGCAAACCTAATCTTAGAGTAGCAATGGGCTTGTTCAGAATGCAAACCCAGCCTGCCCCAGGCATAACCACTACTCTATGTCTTCTCCCTTTCAGACAGTGTCTTATACCCAGTTTCTATTACCCACAAATGCCTTTGGAACCCGCAGAAATACCATAGACTCCACCTCCTCCTTCTCCCAGTTTCGGAGCCTGAGCCACCGAAGCCTCTCCATGGGCCGGGCTGGCAGCACCCAGGGGAGCCTTGATGCAGGTAACCGCGGCTCAGAGGGGTTTGGTGTTTCAGGGTAGGAAGTGCCTCAAGTTTACAGGACAGATGGGGTCTCCAGTTGTGTCAATTAGAGACTGCAGGTGAGGTTGGGATTGGGGCCTATCTTAGGCCACATACACACACACACACACACACACACACACACACCAGAGATAACCTCTAATTGGTTGCTCAGTTACCAGCCCCAGGGCAAACTTTTGTGGAAAAGCCAAAGCTGATGCAGTCTCTCAGCCTTTTAGCTCTGTTCACCTGTGTTCTGTTGCTGCATCTGCCTTCTGCATCTTTCCATATCACTGGGTCCACAAGTGTAGGGTGAGCATTTCCTTGTCCTTGACCTTTGCCCACACTTAGGTACAAGGATACGAACTCTTCCAGAGAAATTCCTGGTGAGGACCAGGGAAACAGCTGGCAAAGAGCTTGCCATGAAGCGTGAGGGCCTGAGCTCACATCCCTACCACCCATGGAAAGGGTAGGAATGCAGTCTGCGTGTGTAACCCCTACACTAGGGAACCAGACAGGCAGGCTGCTGAGCTTTGCTGGCCACAAGTCTAGCAGTATTGGTGAACTCCAGGTTTGATGAAAGTTACGTAGGTCATCCTACCCCTGTCCCAATGTTCCCACCACCTGTAAAAGTCACTGCACCCATGTTCACTGAGGCTGCCATGTTTGGAATATGATTGACGGGCAGTAGCCCATCTGGCATTTTCCTAGGTCATGGTGGTGAATGATTTCTCTGCAACCATAGAGCACAGGCCGGTGCAGGGCTGCCTGCATCCTGTGACCTGCATGGGTTCCAACAGGTCGTACGTGTGATTTTTTTGTGTTCTTCCAGTCAGGGAAATGGATATATAATTTGCTAACATTAAAAAAAAAATCAGAGTGGTAAGAACCTGCCAGTCTTTTGTAGGTGCGTGGGTCTCATGATCATGCAGAAATGACCCTTAAAAGTCAGAGCCATTGGGGTGACTGTGACAAGTGTCTCTGAAGCCACCTTGGCATTAATGGTGTCCTAGCATTCTCCTGGCAGCCTCAAGTGCAAGGCCCCTAATTACCATTTGCTTGTGATATTCAGGAAGTGACCTGGGAGACTTTATGGACTATGACCCAAACCTCCTGGATGACCCCCAGTGGCCTTGTGGCAAGCACAAGCGAGTTCTGACCTTCCCTTCATACATGGTAAGTAGTCCCTGGTAGTGGCTGTCTGGCTTGGTAGTGCCCATAGCTTCCCGAAATGGCCCCAGGTAGCTCATTGGACTTTGCACCTAGGACATTTTATTGCGTTCACTAGAATTTTCTCATTCAGCAAATGTAACAAGTACCCTACTGTGTGCTGGGCTGGTTGCTTCCTCATTCATCAGAGAACTAACTAGTCACAGTCCTCATTCTTGTTGGCCTCATTAGAATGAGTGGGATAGTCTAACAGCAAACAAGTAGACAAAAGACTACAGTCATGATGAGGGTATAACTGTCATCCTGAAAATGTGATAGGAGTTGACAAGGAGGGTCAGGGGTAGGTTCCCATGTGTGTACAGGAAGTGGGGTTGAGACCGGAGAGTGATGACCCTGCATCTGTAATAGGCCGGTGGTTCCCCAGAGGCTGACTAAGAGTTGGAGTTATTTGAGCAGGTTGAAGAAGGGCCCTCTATACAGAGAATATCTTGTGTATTCTATGGATGCCTCACATGTCAATTAAAAAAACCTATGGCCTATAGGAAAGGGTAGAATAGAAGGTGGAGCATCTGGGAGGCAGAGAGAATTCTGGGACAGAGCCAGGCATGGGAGATTCACCAGGAAGATGAGCACAGGTAACCAGCCTCGTGTGGCAGAATGCAGATTAGAGTAAATGGGTTATAATGTGTTACGATCTAGTCAGAGGAAAGCTAGTTATATGGCCAGGGTATTTGTAAATATATTTTGAGTCTGAGTCTTCTTTCTGGGAGCATGGGGCTGGGAGGAAGAACCAGAGCAAACTTCTATAAATGGTACCTCATGTTGGGTGCCAAAGTGTTGTGATAAAAATTAATTGGGGGTTTCTACTTCACCTTTGATCATTCAGTTCCCAATATAAAAGCCATAAAAACGTTGTATTTATAATTAGCCTCAAAAGCACCAGAGCTTGGCAGATATCAACCCTCTATGCTGTTTTGTCTACTTCCCTGTCAATAACCTGAGATATCACTTGCCATGTTCTAACTGGGCAGCTCTACTCCAACTGGCCAACCGTCATGGCCATGTTCTCAAGATTCACCTACCCCATGGTGTGTTTTCTCTTCACCTCGCTCTTCTCTCCTCCTCATGGTCTCTGCCCCAGATCCAAAGCCTTGGATCTGAAAATTTGCTTAACTCTCTTCTGCCCAGCTACAGGCTGTAGGCATCTTTATTCAACCAATAATTTAAAATTAAGGAGCGAGGTTACAAAGCATCAGCTGGTGTACAGGGTCTCCTCCTCCCTGAGGCAACAGAGCCAGTATTACAACACATAGCAACTGAGCAAACCCCAGCAGCACTCACTGGAAGCCCGAGGCTCACTGGGAGAACTGCAAAGCTCTGCTCCCAGTGACACCCATCCCATCGGATGACACCCATCCCATCGGATAGTGCGGGTCTGAGGCTGGGCTCTGCTGTCTGCTGGCCCCTGCACTTCCTGCTCCCACTTATACTGGCTCATGGGACTGTTTGACCTGTAGATCCTCCTGCCTTACTTTGTCTCCTGAAGCCACAGTCAAGGATGGACCATCCTGGTAGAGGACCCACGCCTGAGACCTTGAGACTGCTGTCCAGCGTTAGGGCTGTGCTACGAATTTCAGGCCCCATTACAGCCATTTTAAATGTGCAGCCTCGTGAATTCTGTCACTGGCCTTCGACCCCAGTAGAGGTGTAGTTTTTCTAGTTGTGGTGCCTGCCTCAACTGCAATAATTCTAGTCTAACCTCATCTAGATTAGATGAATTCTAGTTACAGCTTCCTGGGTGAATCTCTGTCCCAGAATTCTCTCTGCCTCCTGGATGTCCCTCCTTCTATTCTACCCTTTCCTGTAGGCCATAGGCTTTTTAAATTGACAGGTGAGGCATCCATCTAATTTCTGATTTCTTCAGTAAGACGACCGCTATTCTGATTTCTGGGGCCGTATTCGTTCACCTCTCCTGGAGGATACAGTGTCCTCAGTGTCGTCCACCCAGGCTCTAGGTGGATCTGCACTTTCACTGTCAAGGTGAAATGACAAAGAGCCATGTGCCACCATCCGTGGGCGGTGCTACAGGGGAACCCCCCCCCCCCATTCCAGAGTAGAAGTGACACTGAAGTGGCCTTGCACCTTCTTAGATCTATAGTTTAATTGTTGACCCAGCAGGTCACTCCCACACTCACCTATCACAAAAAGGCACAAGTCAGATGTTGAACTTGTGAACTTGAAACCTCAGGGGATGGGGGGTGGGCAGGTATGAGGACCACAGGGTAGCTGTGCCTGTGGCCCAGCAGGCAAAGCCGTCAGTAGAGGTGACCACAGACCAAGAAAGCTGCCTGGCTGCAGGCAGGTTCTTGTAGGGTATTAGCTAAAGTACAGCCACAGAGGACAGGAAGCCTCCTGTCAGAACTGAGGCTTCCTGTGCTCCACTGCCTTCTATATAATTAAGTTTCACTAGAGACTTTGTCTTTATCATCAGCACCTGGCAGTGGTGGTGGTTTTCATTGTTACCTTGCTTTTTCCTCTCCTGTTAGAGGGTGTGGATAGCAATTTAGAAGAGAATGTAAGAAAGACCCGAAAGGTCAACACAATTAACCTTGTGCGAATGAACCTGTGAATCCTTTTCTTTTTCTTGCCCTGCTCTGCCATGAGAAGGAAAACTGACAAACAGTCCTAATGATGTCCGTAGATACTCACATCTCCGCAGAACACCTGTTGGGGTTGGGTGGGTCTCTGATAATAATCTTTCCCCATTTGTAGCAGAACCCGAGTCCTTTGGTCAGTATCCTTGCATCGCCCATAAGTTGTAGAAATACAGCTTAGAATTCAGCTTTCCAGGACACTGAAATGCTGAGCAGTGGCAAGTAAGAACTCAGCAAAAAGATTCATTCCGCCTGCTTGGTGGTTGGACTCTGCCCCTGCCTCCAGAGATATAATTTTTATTATAATTGCTTGTTTTCATTAAGCATTATATTGGTGGCTCAGGTGGTCACCTGACTGCAGAATAACCAAGATGTGGAGCATATGTAGCCCGTCTATTGTCTGACGGTGCTCTTGCTCACAAGGCACGCTGACCCCCAACAGTGTCACCAACCCCACATGACACCACTTTCCTCAAGGTGCCTGTGCTCCAGGGGTAGAAAGGCACCAAAGGCAGCCCCAAGCTGCTCAGGCCACGAGCCCATCCCCAGAGTTGCCGTCCACTCTTGTCCTCAGAAAGAGGATTAGGTGCATGGGACAGCTGAAATGCCCATCTGCTGCTGATAAGACAGATTTAGTCTCCAGCCATCACCTGCTCAATTACCTGAGCAAGCAGAACGTCTGCCTTCCCGCTGCCCCACTGAACGGAATGCTGCTGGCTCAGGTGGAGTAAAACGAGTGCTGATGTTTGCAGGACTGGAAGGAGCTGCCCAGATCACTGGTACTACTCCTTTTTAAGGTGTGATGGGGAAACTGAGACAGTCTCCCTTCCTTGGGATGTTCCCACCCAGGGTAGGATTGAATTCTGGCCCCAAGAGACAGTAGCAGAGTGGGCAGCCTACCTGCTCCTGTTCAGAGCTGCATTCGAGGATGCTCAGAGGAGAGAGGCCAGAGCTCCACCAGACCCTGCTAGCTCTAAACACCCAGTTCTTCAGGATCTTTGCTGAGGCATATGGCTCCCTCCCCTCTGCTCCTGCACTGGAAGGGGCCTTCTCTCCACATCATCACAGCTGGTACTGTGAGCTGGATGGAGTCCAAGGTCAGCTCCTTGGAGGCCCCTCCTTCACGAATCAAGGTGGAATAATTCTAAAAGCAGTGTGCCCCAGTGTCTACCACAGATGCAGTAGATATTTACACCGAAACAACCACGCTGTGGATTTTTCTTCTATCTTTTCAGGGTCTTTTTCAGTGATATTTCTCTCTCTCTCTCTCTCTCTCTCTCTCTCTCTCTCTTTCTCTCATTTCCCTTTCCCTTTCTCCTTCCCCCTCCCTCTCCCTCTCTCCCTCCTCCCTGCCTCTGGTAGGGTGGGCATCGCCAGGCTCTTTTGTGGATCTCATTCTCTGGACATTGTCTTTTGGCTGGGTTCCTCCTCGTAGCTGACCCTCCTGGCTTCTCACAGCCAGAAAGCTGCAAACACGTGCAGCCAGCAGCTTTACTTTGGATGCATGATCAGAAACTGTAGCCCAGCCCTGCTGTCAGACACAGCTGCAGGCTGTGAGGCGCCTTTTATCAAGCTAGTCCCATGGCCTAGAATTAGGGGGTAATGCTCAGGGCTTCCAGGCCAGGAAGGGGCTGCACCCTGTTTTATTAGCACTTTGATTTTACAGTAACACACCTGGCAAATCCCAGCACTGCATGGTTTCATAACTAGTGTGTTAGATTGGTAGGTAAGCTTACAGCATCAACTTGGTGTTTAATTTATTCTCCCCCAAGTCAGAAAGGGTGGCTAGCAGGGGCTAGGAATCCCATGCCTGCTATGGAGTCTCTGATACTCTGGCTTTACTGCCATCACTGCAAGAACAGCAGTCTCTTGGGCAGCTGGGATGGCCAGTCACCAAGGGTCACCATACGGCTCCCTCAAGGGAAGATGTCAAGTTGTCAGGGCTAGTCACACTTTGGTATTCAGCACCTGTAGCTCAGAAGCAGTGAAGACTTCATCCCTCCAACACCTCCTAGGGTAGAGGGTGGCTGTTCTGCATCCTAGAAGAAGTGAAGGCAGATGGCCACTCTGGGTGCTGTCTACTCGGCCTGATTATACATCCCAGGCAGCAGAGTGAGCAGAATACAGTACTGGCCCCCCAGGTTAGGTGTCCTGTGACCATCAACAGAAAGCAGATGTCTGGTGGTGATGCCAGGGGAGGAACTGAGACCCAAGTACTTAAAAGAGTACATACCAGGCTCCCCAGATGCTGTGTGGCTAAGCTGGGTGTAAAACCAGAGCTCTGGCTGGGACTCCTTGAGAAGCAGGAACAACACACAGGATCACACCAAGTAGGGAAAGGAGGTGCCTGCAAAGCCCCGCCCCCTCAGACCAGGGTTAAGGTTAAGACTCTTGGGAGGCTGAGCTGGCACTGGGGGTCCGGGAACCGAGCACTGTGCCTAGGGGAACAGGTAGAATCAGTCCAGCAAGGCCACACAGCAGCACCATTAGTGTGGTGAGGATTACCTACCCCTAGGAGATGCTGTGACCTCCTATGACCTTAGGCCATGTGTTTGATCTGCAATGGGCCCTCTGCAGATGCAAATGAGATGGTGAGGTCAGTGGAGAGGAAGGCTGAGACCAAATCTAAGGCAATTGTATTTGTAGAAGGGACAGAAAACACAGCAGAGGCTGTAGGGAAGCATCCCTCGGTCTTGGGTATCAGAAGCTTGAGAGGGGCAAGGAAATTTCTAGAGACAGAATAACAAAGCATTGTAGGAGCGTGTTACAGCAGACAAGCAAACCAAAACGCCACTTCCTGTTCTCAGCCACCTTCACACAGTAGGACTCACTCCCATCCACTCCCTACACTTCACTGTCCCCAAATACAGCCTGCCTGACCCCAGAATAGACTGAGGGAGACAGGCCAGAGTGACTGTTTCTGGGCCCGCGCCTCAGTGATAGGGATTGTCACAGCTGTCCAAGTTCACTGATGCCTTTAGTGTCCCTAGAGCAGCCACTCTCCTGGCTACTGGTCCACTGGTCCCACCCGGCCTGTCCCCATCCCGTACTTCTGTAAGGAGCATCTTTTTCTGGGTTTCCTCTGCTGCTTACTCTAAAGCACTGCCAACCACTTGGCAGTGAGATGCTGAGGCTGTGAAGAGGAACTGCCAACCAAATGAGATACAGCAACTACTGCCCCCCTGAAAACGGAGCAGGGCTTCTTGTCTGAGCAGAGTCTATTTCTAGGCCTTGACAGAAACAGCATTTTGCTGAGGAGCCTACACACACCTCAAAATGTGTTCTCTAATTTAGGAAAGACTCAAGGTGGGCAGCATGGTGCTACATGCCCAGAATGTAACACTTGAGGCTAAGGCAGAAGGATTGTGAGTTTAGGGCCAACCTGGGCTACATGGTGATACTCAGGAGACAAGTGAAGCTCAAGTAGACAAGCCAAATGCCAGACTTGGGGCAAGCCAAGTTCAGTACCAGGAACAGTCACAAGGACACGGTCTGCAGCTGGAAACAAACACACAGTAGGTCAAGGATAGCACAGAATGTCGCATGTGCCTGCAGATGGCATCCCTGTGAACTTGAGAGTTTTGCCATCTTCCTAGTTGGAACATCTACCAAGGCCTGGGCTGAGGGTCTCACATTAACACTCAGTTGCCCAGACTCCATTCATCTCACTACCAGGAAAGGACCCCAAGCTCCTTGCCCCAGAGCATGGGCCGGGGCCACTTGTAAACTGCAGTCCACACGTTTCTGTTACAGTTTACTGCAAAGTTCAGCATCCACTCCCGGTGAGGCTATGGTTCTGTTGGTAACGTGCTTGCCTTGCAAGCCTCAAGATCTGAGTTCAGCCCTCAGTACCTATGTGAAAAGGGTTGGACATGGTAGCACATTTTTAGTCCCAGATCTGAAGAGGTAGAGAGACAGTGAGGATCCCTGAAGCTCCTTGTCTGGTTAGCCCAGCCTAATTAGTCAGCTCCAGGTCAGTGACGGATCCTGCCTCAAAGAGGTGGACCACGTTCCTAAGGATGATACTTGAGACTGTCCCCTGGACTCTACACGTGTTTGTACGGACCCACCCCCACACTTAAAGTGGAGTGGTGGAGTATTACATAGTAGGTTTAACAGGTAGCACTAACAGACATCTAGGGAGCCTTACCTGTGGGATTTGGACTCTAGTTTCTGACCAGCAACCAAGCTGGCTCCCACTACTCAGCTAACTACCACAGTTGGGAATCTGCTACCTCTACTGCTGCCTGAAGACCATGCCGCTGTTACTAGGCCCTATACCTACAAAACAGATATCCAAAGCTAGTGAGTTATAACTTTGCAACCACTCTTGGTAGCAGAAATGACAGAAGTGCCTCTTCTCCAAGGTCACTCTCTTTGTACCACAGCATCCAATAGGAACAACCAGAAATGTATTTGTCACCCTAGCTGCAAGGGAGTCAGGAAACATAACTGCTAGTTTCCTGGCCTTTATAATGGAGTAAAGCTTCCCAGATGGAAGCAGAATGTTTATGGAAAGTTCGTCATAAGGGAAGCAACCTGTGTACCAGGGAACTTAGCTGGATGAGCCCCAAGACACAGCATCATGTAGTAAGTTGGAAACAAATGTTAGTTGACAAGGATAATCTGATGCACAAGTCTTTGGCTCCTAGGCCAGAGGTTGAGTGTTTCTGCTTTGACTTTGACTTGCTGAAGTTGATTACTTCTTTGTCTCTGTTTATATCCACACCTCTTTGTGATAGCCTCATGAGTAGGAAGCTAATCTTAGCTCTTCCTTGTCTGATTATGGAAGGACAGCCTAGAAGACAGTATGTACTGCTGGCCCTTCCTGTAGCTTGTCAAGATGGTACAATCTTCTCCACTGCACTAGGCCTCAGTTTCCTCGCTTGAAAGATGAGATGAGACACATTCAGAAACTTCGAGAGAAATGCTAGGTGTACTTTCAGATACCCCACATCCAGCCAGCTACAAGGATACTGCAGTTAGGATCTGGGCTTGTTGGAAAATTCAGTTGCTCATTGGAATTGAATGACCCTGGCTTGGACACTCATCTGATTTCTCATCTCCCCAGATGTCACAAAATTGTGAGCTGCTTTAACAGAATTGAGTCAATATTGCTACAGTTAGTGTTTATGCTTCAGAGAAAGAAAAAGGCATTAAGGTCACTTTGAACTAGGCTATCTGTGGCTTTTAACTGCCACCAAATGCAGTTTGTATGCCTACTCTAAGTCTCTTAAGCTGGGGTGTAGTCCAGTGTTAGAGCACTTGCCAGGCATACCCAAAGCCCTGGGTTCAATTCTCAGCACCACCAAATTTAAAAGATCATTAAAAATCACATCAAACCAAATGTTCAGAGAAACCTACTAACGTTGGCCAGGGTCACTAGGAAAATGTTAAATGTGTTTTGTTGGCAGTGGGCCATCCCTGAAACTCCACATCACAAGAAGTAACAGCCTCTTCTTATGGAAAGCCAAAGGTGACCTCTGCCAAAGGTGACCTCTGTTGTCAGCCAAGAGAGACCCTTAGCATGTGGACTTTTGTGACGAGTTCAGGCTAAATGTGTGACCCAGCGAAATACTAATTCCATGTTAAATGTGCAGAGCACCGAGCAGGGAAAGCAGAGCACTCACAGGGCTCAGGGGAACCTGTCTTCAGGGACAAGCAGAATTTAAACAAGGGACTGTTAATAATAGTCACCATTACATACATATAAATGGAATGTCACTCTGCTTCTGAAGGGAAATTCATATTCAAGCTACAGTGCAGCTGAACCTGGAAGCATTTGCACTGAAGAAAACCTGTAACGGAAAAGCAAGTACATTAGTCTACTTACAAAGTTAGGCTGGTGAGATGGCTAAGTAGGTAGCCTGACAGCTGGAGTTCAATTTCCTGAACTCACATGGTAGAAGAGAGAATCAACTCCCATGAGTTACCTTCTGCCCCACCCAACCTCCATATACACATGCAACAAGGCAAAAGCAATCATATACATATGTACACACACATTTAAATGAATGTTTAAAAGGTATCTAGGTGTGCTACTCACATATGTAATCCCAGTAGGAAGAATGCTGAGTTCAGGGCCAGTCTTGACTGCCTAGAGCCCTGTCTCAAAATAAACGAAAAGATGCCGGTTGCCAGGACTCAAGAGAGTAGACAGGGAGATGTTCCTCCGGGTATGGTGGTGGTGATAACGGTTACATAATAATAGGAATGTGCATAAAGACACTAAATGGAGACCTAAAATGGTAAGATATATATATATATATAGTCACATTTTGCAAAAGCTGAACAGTAGCTAGGATTTGTTGAGTATCTATAATGTGCAAGGAACTTGTAAAGAGTTGGGAAGTACGACCTGAGATGCTGGATTCTCTCACAGCCAGGCTCCTGAGTGGGCTGACGTGGATTTAAATCCCGAACTCCAAATCCCAGCCCCATGCTCCGAATCCTTCCCCCTGTGGACAATAGGCGGAGGCACAGGCACTCACTTGATGGTCTACTGGCTGCTTTGGGTGATTCTGGATTCTGTCTTCTGTTGCAAATTGGGCTTAGCTTGAACGTTGTTAGTACATCTGACCCGGGGTTGCCTCCTCTGTTACAGACCACAGTGATTGACTATGTGAAGCCCTCAGATCTCAAGAAGGACATGAACGAAACCTTCAAGGAGAAGTTTCCTCACATTAAGTTAACACTCAGCAAAATCAGGAGGTATGGAAGCTGCGTATGGCCCTGGCCTTCCCTCCGGGCCTCCGGCACACACTGAGCTCATACAGTGTTTTATAGTTCTTCTTGTTCCTCGGGGAAGGAAATAGTCACGTCCACTACACACTCTTCCGCTGCTGGCTGACTCGTGTCTGGATGGCGTGGGAGACCTCAGGGCATCAGGCATCTGGCCAGGCTGACCCCCTAGTTGACACAGCTCTTGGGGAGATGTTCATTCAGTGAGAAAAATGCTATCTGCCTGCAGCTTGGCAGCTCAGTAAAACAGAGGTTATAAAAAGACAGAGAGGATGGATCTGGGCGTGGTAGCTCAGTTGGTAGAGTGCTTGCTTCTCATGCACACAGCCCTGCGTTCAGGTTCCCTCACCAAACAACCCAGGCATGGTTATATGGTCCTGGCACTTGGGAGACAGAGGCAGAAATTTGAGGGTCAGCTTAGGATACATGAGTCATGTCTAAAAACACAATCCAACCAGAATGGGCAGCGTTCAGGTCCTGGCTTTCTGAGACACAGCCTAAACAGAAGTGCATAGAACGGGCACCTTAAGGCACAGGAACTCCACCCACCCAGACATGACAGCCACCAAGACAGCCAAAACACAGACACACAGACCTAGATTTCCCAGACAGATGATTGGATGGGTTTGTGGTGACCCACGTCTACCAGCTGCTCACCCTGCTAAGCTAGAGAAGACTTGTATTGTGGTGTCCACACAATGCCTTCAACGTCACCAGTGTATGCTAAGCCCCACTGAGCTCCTGGAATGTGTGCAGGTTTTACCCTGTTGTATATCCTGACACAGTTTGATTCTGGCATGTTCCAAACCAAAGAATAAGAAAAATTAAACACCTGCTGTGTCCATCCATGTGGGCTGGGCAGCTTCCCCACAGATACCAGCGGGCTCAGGTCCAGCCCTTTGCCCACTAACTTAACAGGTGTAATCAGTAAGCTTGCCAAGCTTAGACAGAGCACCTGAAGTAGTTCTAAAGTTAATAAGGATTTCCTTTTTCACTTTGAGGAACCTCTCCCATTTTGCTCGGGACTCAGACATGAACTGTGTCCAGTGGTGTGCTTTCATGTCCTATGTTTGGAACCCTGCCTGCCAAGAATCCTTGGACCATACTGTGTCTGTCTCAATAGACCCACAGGGCCCCAGCTACATGGTTTGTTCCCACATCTACTATGGATTCATCTTGGCCCACATCCCCTGTGGGAGTAAAATAGAGAAAATGTTTTCCAGATGCTGTCATAGCCTTCTTGTGGGTCCCCTGAGCTGTCTCAGGACTCCCTGCTTCCTGTCTTTCTCTAGCCTGAAGAGAGAGATGCGGAAGCTTGCCCAGGAGGACTGTGGTTTTGAGGAGCCCACAGTGGCTATGGCTTTTGTCTACTTTGAGAAGCTGGCCCTCAGGGGGAAGCTGAACAAACAGAACAGGAAGCTGTGTGCGGGAGCTTGTGTGCTGTTAGCAGCCAAGGTCGGAAGTGACCTCAAGAAGCACGAAGTCAAGCATCTAATTGATGTAAGTGAGCTGCGTCTTGATGGCCGCAGGGAGGGGTCCCCTGGCGGGGAGGGCTCCCCTGGCAGGCAGAGGACCTTAATGGCTAATAGAGATAAAGGTTGTATAATCATTTGTAGAAGAAATGGATGATCTACCTGGGTAAGACTAAAGGTCCAACATGGGTCATGACCTAAAACCTTTCCTCAGGTAGCATGAGGGATGAGGTTATTCACACAGCCTGAGACGCCATGGTAACCACAGAGAGTCTTTGGAGCAGGTTACTGCAGAACACCTACCAGAAATGCAGGTTCAATGGGATGACATCGACTGTCTCATAAAGGCAAGCCCCACTAAAGCAAGGAAGCCCTAATCACCTAGGTAGGACTTACGAATGCCTGTTTTAACACAGAACGTACAGCAGGCTTTGTGGTGTAGGCCCATAATCCAGCTGCTTGGGAGGCAAAGGCAGGAGATTGAAGTTCAAAGGCAGCCAGGGCCACCTAGTAAGACCTTGTCTTAAAATAGAGTGGAGAAGGATTACACCACGGCAGTAGGTTCCCGAGAGGAAAGGATCTTACTGTGTCTGCTGTAGTATAGCCATAGGGACTGGGTGGCTCACTACAGAAACTGATGTCCCATAGTTGTAAAAGCCAGCCAGTTCAAGGTCACCAGCTTCTTGTCCACTTCCTGGCGTATAGGTACCGGGTTTGTTTTTGTTTTTGTTTTTGTTTTTTTCTGAATCTGGTTTCCTTTAAGGTCACTGAGCTCATCAAGACCACGCAACTCGCCCCAGCCTCACTGTACACACTGGGCCCAAAGCCAATAACATTAATTTGTGAGAGGCATGCATTCAGTGCATATAATCAGAATGCCATGGGGGCAGAAGGAGAGGGAAGGAGTTGTGGGCAAGAGCCTTCATGGTTGTTTCCAGAAAGGGGTGCTCGCCAGGCAGGTGTGCAGTTAGGAATGGCCGGTTTGAAGAATGCCAATCAGCACTGGGCTGCCTGCAACTGGACAGTGGCCTCGTTAGAGAGAAGGAAGGGTGTGAGAGGGGGAGTTCTGGATTGATTAGCTCATGTTTTAAAAGCGTTCTCACAAGTGAGTGGGCTAGATCTGGGAAAGGCAGTTGGTATGATGTCACGCACATCTGACTGCCCCACTCTTTCAAACGGTGGAAGGGAGTAAAGTAGGCAGGTAGCATATTGTTCAAGAAAGAATATTATTATGTCCACGCTTTACTACCTTTCAGAAATGGTACAGGGTCGAGTGTACACATCGCTGCGTGGACATGGAAATGACCACTGGATGCCACACCGAAGCTGAGGATCAGTAGGCTTGTGCAGTTGTCCCATTTCTCCACTGGCTTGTCACCCGAGTCAGCCACAGCCCCAAGTACAGCAGAGATAAGGCCCCGATACAAAGCAGGGTGATGTAAGCTTACCCTGTCCTCCTCACGTGAAGGTCCCTGTGCTCTGGATAGCCACCTTGTGTACACCAGCACCTACTAGTCACCTCATTTGCAAGACTGCCTGACTGCAAGCATCACAGTGCTGATGTCCGAGTATCGTCCTATAGCACGATACGTATGTCTGAGTAACTAGACAGCTTCATCTCACCACAGCTCACCCTGCAGGGTCTCTCTCCCTCCAGCTCACCCTGCAGGGTCTCTCTCCCCCCAGCTCACCCTGCAGGCATCCATCCCATGGCCAAGCACAGAATAAGCAAATGAGAAAACACATTTGCAAAACTTTCACTACAAACAGTTTGTTTAAGTTGTTATTGATTTTATTGTGCGTGATTTATAAGTCAAACTTTACTATAGATGGACTATTTTATGACAGATCTATAGGATATAACACTGGTTTCAGGGACTTACTTGGGGGTCTCCAGAGAAAGCGGGGAAATGTACATATATACAGATACATGCGGAACTAGTGCGTCTTCAGAAGTAACACTAATACAGCTCTTAGCATTTTTACACTATACACATTAAACCAGAGTTCCGTGTTGTACCACAGGCAGAGGCTGATGGCATCTAGGAAGAACCCACAGTCAATTGAGAGCGGCATCCTACCCCGAGATCCCTCCCGGCTTAACCTCAGTGCTGTCGGTTACCACTGTTAGCAAGATATTCCATTAGTCAAACGCTCAGCTTAAGCCTGAGACCGAGTGATCTAGTAAAGGGGGAGAGTCCCTGCACCCCCACTGTTTCTGTCTCTAATTCTGGAAGCCTGTATTATTGAGTGGACAACCATTGATCACTCAGCTGTTTAGATGTGGGACCGCTTCATGGGGACTTGGGATCATCACAAATCCTCCTCTCATGCCACGCAGAGGAGGCACTCTGATCATTGCCAATGTGATCTGCTCTTGAAGCCTGACTTAGTTAACAATCTCAACTAGAGCCGGGCGGTGGTGGCGCACGCCTTTAATCCCAGCACTCAGGAGGCAGAGACAGGTAGATCTCTTGAGTTCGAGGTCAGCCTGGTCTACAGAGTGAGTTCCAGGATAGCTAGGGCTACACAGAGAAACCCTGTCTCAAAAAACGGGGTAGGGGGCGGGGCAGAATGGCATGGAGAAATCCCAGTTGCTTCTCAGCGCAGAGGTTTTTCCATCCACATGGCTGTAGAAGAGCAGTCTTGACCTCTTGAGTTGTTATCACCTGCAGAAATGTAGAAATACTTTGAGAATTCTTAGAGGAGTCAATGGTGTTTTCATGAATGTCCAGGTAGATCTCTGGCCCTTGAGGAAGGTTCGCTGTCTTCACCACCAGGCTAAAGCAGGAAGCACTGCCTGTACTGGCCCTCCTCTAGCACCCTGCTGATAATGGGTAGATAGGTGGTTTGGGCAAGTTTTTCTCATACCTGAAACTCACATTGAAATTTGTTTTTTGTTTTTTTTTATTGCAGTGGTGTTGGGAGAGGCCTTAAGTGATTGGATCACTAAGGGAGACTTGTGTCTTTCTTTGGGAGTTGATGTCTCTTGAGGCTAGAGTAGCTACAAGGATGTCCAGCTGTGAAGCTATCTGTCAATCCTGCTTTCTGCAAAGCAGGGACCCAGCCTGTCCTGGTTTTTTTTTTTTTCCCCTGATGGATCAGCACAAAGCCTTTACTAGATGCAGCTGCCTGAATCTGAACTTCTGGCCTCCAGAACCTTTATTCTTTTTAAAGTCACCCAGTCTCTAGTATTCTGTTACAGCAAGGGAGAGCAGATGCATCAGTGACTCACTAGCTTGATGATAGAAAAGTTGCACTTGGAAAAAAAAACCCTATGTTTTTAAATGCAAAACTAAAATGGTTCTGTTGGCTTTGCAGAAACTGGAAGAGAAGTTCCGACTGAACAGACGAGAACTGATTGCCTTTGAATTCCCAGTGTTAGTGGCCTTGGAATTTGCACTTCACCTGCCAGAGCACGAAGTCATGCCCCACTATAGACGCCTGATCCAGAGCTCCTAGCACTGGCCCCAGGAGGGCCAGGCCTGCTTCCTGAGTGCAGTGAAGCCTCACTTACTCCGGAGAGGGGAGAAGAGGCGGCCACTGAGCCCAGTCTCCTTGTAGCTCTGCTTTCATGGAGAAGCCCTAAGTTCCTGGAGACTTCAGGCTTGCTGAGGAGGCATGTGCCGGGGATGATGGAGGCCCTCCCAGCTCCACAGCCAGAGCTCAGCTGTGTCGAGCTCTTCCTCTCAGGCACATGTGAAACTTGACTCTGCTCAGAGCCTTTACTACAGACAGGTTCTGAATTTGTAGCATGATATGTGGGGACAGAGGAGGGGACAGAAGGCATGGGATCTGGGGATGCTGCTTCATGTTCCCTCGCCCTGTGTCAAGAGCGTGCCAACCTATTTTTATATCTGCCATCGGAAGTGCACTTCCTGGGGCACAGGGGTGTGGGTATGCAAGTGTCTGAGGGGCACTGTTACCCTTGACCTCAAAGCCAATCCTCACCTTCTATGGAGCTGACTTGTAATGCCTTCTAGGTAACAATGACCCAAAACCCAGATTGACATCTCTGCTCTTAGGAAATAACACTGTTTATGAGACTGTTCCTGCCACCCACTGGACAGGGTGACAGTTCTCAGTGTAGGGTAAGTCACGTGCAGAGTGTTGCGCTCTGAATGCCTGCCGTCACGCCGCAGGCTTCTGTTTAACCCTCTAGCTCTTGCCTGTGGAGACATGAGGGCTGCACTCCATAGCGTGTATTCCTGTGCTCTATGTTAGAGTGCATAATGAGCGCAGTTACTGTGCTAATTACATACATACGTGTTTTATAAAAGTCTGTACTGGGGGTAAGACGCATGGCTGCTGTCTTGTGGCTTTTGCAGTTGGGACAAACTACATTTCAAGGTGTGGTTGAACTGATTGTTAGTACAAAATTGTGGCTTGTCCTGAAGCATTACCATGCTGTCACCTGGTGGTTATATAGGTATAACCTTCCTGAAGAGAGCCTGTGGTCATGGAAAATTAAAATATTTTGTGTTTTACATATATGTAACCGTGTGTGAACATGTGAGTCTCAGTCATCTCCACACCCAGCCTCTATCCCACCTGCGACCATAGTCATGGTTGCACACTGAGACCCCGGGAATTCCCTGGAGAAAGAAGAGGAGAGAAAGCAGGTATCCACAGCAAGAATCTCAGCTCTACAAGACGGCTCTCACGCTGTAGCCCAAGCTGACTTCTAACTGGAATCCTCAGCCTCTCCAGTGGGACTGTAGGCGTGCACTATCCTATCCATCAAACAAACTGGTTATCAGGCACAGCCTTGACTGTGTTGACTGACCATTTGGTCTCAAGTCGTCTTCCTGCCTCAGCTTCCCATAGTCAGGACTGCAGGTGCACACGGCCACTCCCAGCTCCTGCAAGTAGGAAACTCAGCTGCAGATGCTGTAAAAACATGAGACTTGCAGGCTTTTCCTTGCACATAGCTGAGTTCAGGCCTAAATATTGAGCTATCAGATGTCCATGTCCAGGTATCAGTTGGGTGGGATATGACAGCACATGGTCTTTTTGTTTGCTCAAAACTTCAGTGAGCAAATGTGAGGAACACATACTGTTTACCAAGCAAACCAGGAGACACAAAGACTCTAACTCTCTATTCCTTATCTTCAAAATGCTCATAGCCGACCTTTGCTGGCGTCTGCCACCATGCACATCATGTTGACTCTCCAGGCTCTCAGCCCCTCTCAGAACCTGCAGAGGACAGAACTACCCTATAACAAGGCTCCTGCAGGTAGGAGTGACCCAGGCAGTTCCCAGTTACTAAGGTGGGATTTGGGGAACCAAGTTTTGAAACCATATTGATCTTCTTGGATTTGGAATGGTTGGGTTTGAGTGACTAGATGAATTAAGACATCACTAGTTTTTTTCCTTTAAACATAAGCGCTATCGTTACAAGTGTTACCATGGAGTGGGAGTCTTGCTTTAATTTGTTGGTGGTGTCTTCATGTGAGGACATTGTGACAAGAAACTTCTTGCTCATATTTATAACCCCAGCTTTCTGGGGGCAACAGAAGATGAGGGGAGTCAGGGACGAGCATCACACGGGCTGTAGACATTTCCCAGCCTTGGGTTCTGGGAGGGAGTCCAGAAGGAAACCTGAGGCTGTGCTGTGTGCAGGTCACAAAGTCAAGAAGGCCAGTTCTAGAAGTTTCTGTGGATTTGCTCTTTGGCCTTTATCACAAGAAGATCCAAGGCTCTTTCTCTGAGGGCTGCCCTGTACTTTTTCTAGAGCAGCCCCTAGAAAAGCTCTACCCTTGGGACAACAGGGAGGCTTGCAGTCTGGCCTACGGGCATGGATGGACATCTCTGCTTTAGTTAGCCCTGTGTGTTAAGGACTGCAGATAACCAAACAGAAAAGACTTTACCTGGGCCCGTCCCCACGCCTCACTACCTGCTCAGGAAGCCCCAGGCAGCACACATACAAGTCACTTCCTTTTGCTAAGTCAGGGAATCTATGTCAAATGAAATATGGTTTGTTTCCTCAGCCTTCTTTCTGCTCAAAAATTCCTCAACAAGAGGTTTTCTGTTGTCACCAACCAGCAGGCTCGCTGGGAGTGGTCACTTCACATGGTCAGTCACATGGCCCATTTCAGTGACCAAGGAGCAAGATGGGATTAAGGTTCCTTCCCCTCCTTGTTCCTCCTTCCTGTTCCCATCATCCCAAAACAGCAAATAAGACCGCTCAGAGTGTATGCAGCCATTCCTTATCTCTCTCTCTCTGACATTTCCTTTTCAGTGCTCAGCTGCCAAGCGCTGTGCCCTCCAGGCTCTGGCCTCTGATATCTCAGGAGAACCTGGGCTTCCTGCCCCTTTGCAAGAGCCAAATAGTCAGAGGGCAGGGGAGAGCTCAGGTGTGCCCCTAGTGAAGGGGGAAGTCTTTCTGAGCACGGGACTTCCAAGGAGCACCCCGTGGCCAGGGCAGCCTGTGGTCACATTCCGGGGACAGTTAAGGACAATGTTGATCAAGAGGAGAAAGCAAACACCGGGAGCACAGAGAGGGATTCACATGTTTAGGTGAGCACCAGCTTGAACAAAGGCAGTTCCAGAGGTGCAGCTAACTACAAGGCAAACTGCTAAGAAGAAAGTTGGCTGCATGAGGTGAGTGTTGAGTGGTTCAAGAAGATGCTGGGGCAGATTACTGGGGACTAAAAGGTGTATCGGAAGAGTTCATAACACTGTGGACAGACATAGATAGACGAGGAGCAACAGCACGGCAGGGTCTCTGATAGGAACCAGCCCACATGGCAGAGAACTGACTCTGTGCATGGGGAAGCTCCCCAGCAAGAGCCTGCAGCAGGCTCTGATTCCTAGGCAGGAGGCAGTGCCCTTTGATGAATGGCAATTCTGGTAGTCACAGGTCTCTGCAGTGACAGCAGCCTCTGAAAAGAAGACCCCTGGGGATGTCTTAGCAAGCCTTTACCCTAGGCAGGCCCATTCAGACTCAACAGAAAGTCTACAGGCGTAGGGCTAGGGCCCCACACTGCTCTGCATGTATTAATGGCTGCTAGACAGCAGTCCTTCATAAACAGAATATAAAGTGACCTCTGAGAAAGAACCAGTCGCTATGTATAGAACTGTCTGAGCTGAGAAAGGCACAGAGAAAATAAATGCAGATGGTTTTTGAAGCAGCAAAGAGCAGTGCTAGCCACTGGCTGGTCAGCCCATGCATCCCTTAACATCCCTTAACCTTGCCTAATACTGTTGGGATGTACAAGGCCAGAAAGACACACACTGGACCAAGCCACCGTCATACACAGGGCCCACACACAGAGGTGGCTCGCAGTGAATCCATTCTTGTGACTTAAGTGTGAAATGTCACCCAGAGACTCAAGCATTTCAACACTTGGTCTGTAGCTGGCAGCACTGTTTTGGAAAATTGTGAAACTTTCTGGAGCCGGAGCCTCTCTGGAGTCTGAGGGTCACTGGGGGCGGGACTTGAGGTTCTAAAGTACCTCTGATTTACTTCCTGGCTGTTCTCTGCTCCCCGAGGATGCCTGTGACCAGCTGCCTCGTGTTCCTGCCACCCTTCCCTTCCTGCCACAACAGATTATGTCCTTTTCCAGATCTTAAACCAAACTTCCTCTGTGGAGTTGCCTCTTGTCAGGTATTTGATCACAACTAAGAGAAAAGCAATTTATATAATCACCTTGGCCAGCAGTGGCCATGGCTACTGCTTGGGTCAGGCCTGTGCCTCAGGCTGTCCAGGGAGCAGAGACAGGGCTTCCACAGTGAAGAGCTGGTGCAATAGAGTGAGTTATATAGCTGTGACCTGGTGACATCATGGGTGGACCAACCTTCAGATCCTTGGCATTTTTTTTCAATGTGTCTCACACTAGGTTCTGGAAGCTTCCAAATGGAAAGGCCAGTGGGGATGGTGATCCCATGGTCAGAGATAGGGACCTCTGACAATACAGATGCAGAACCAAGAGAAGCCCCAGGGGCAGGCCAAGGCTGTGCCACAGAGGTAGAAGCCCATATTCAGGAAGGACAGGTGACAGTTTTCAGCAAAGGTTCTGACAGTCAAAGGAGTGTAGGGGCCCAGGCCAGTGAGTCTGGGAAAGTTACCATCTGTCTGATGGGGTCGTGGCAGGGAGCATAGTGTAGGCCATCAGAGTTGTTCTAGAAGATCAAACAGGAGGCTGGCTGTCAGGACTCAGCAGATGGAAACTGCTGAGCTTAACTGAGTATGTGCACATGTAGAGACACGCCCTGTTCTGTGGAGAACACAGCAAAGCGCTGCTGGAATACCCACAATGCTGGGGATAACAGAACTCACTTGGATTCCATTCTTTTCTCTTTTTTTCAATTTTTGTTTTTGTTTTTCAAGACGGGATTTCTCGGTGTAGCCCTGACTGTCCTGGAACTCACTCTGTAGACCAGGAAGGCCTCAAACTCACAGAGATCCACTTAGATCAGCCTCCCCTGAGTGCTGGGATAAAAGGTGTGTGCCACCTCCAGCAAGCTTCAGTCTTTCTTATCCCCATTGCTTGGTTGACAGGAATGTTGGTTGAAGCTTAGGGGACACAGGTAAAGTCAAAGGCACAACACTGTCAACTAGGTGGTTCCCATGGCAGCGAGTAGTGTTGCTTTGCTGATGTCTCCAACCAAGATTGCCCTCCAGCGGCTGACTTAGGGTGGTCTTGAGGACCTGTTCAATCAAGGACTTCCTTCTGGTTGGACTTCCCCCTGGTTCCATCCACCCGCCTGGACAGCTGTCCTCCAGAAGCCCTGTGGTACCACCTGTCAGCAAAGTTGCCTGTGGCTTCTGTTCCAATACAGAGTTAAGAGCTGGTCTTTGGCTTCTGAATGCAAGCAAGGCTAGCAGGCTTCCAAGCTCAGTGGTGTCTGAACCTAGCATCCAGGGCAGAGCACTCATTGCACAGAGAGCCAGGGAGAGGGGCCCATGCCAGCATCTTGGCTCTACAATGGTATCTACGCAGGGCTGTAACTCTTTAAGCCACTAACAGATTCCCTAGGAACCCAGGTTCCAAGAGATACATCCCCCCACTTGTATAATGAATACAACTCAATGAGGTAAGGCCCGGCCCTCTAAGTTGTCCCTGTGCCTTCTGAGTTGCACCCCCTTCCTAGAATACAAAACCTTCCTCCATTTTGGCCAAGGAATCAGAGACTGCCTGACTACATAAAACCTCTCCCTGCCTATGAGACCTGTAAGAAGAGACTCCCTGTTCTGCCCTTTGCAACTGAACACTCCTTAGAGTCCCTACCTATGGGGTTAAGGCCCAAACTCTCCTCAAAACCCCTGATATGCACCTATCTGTCTGTAAATCTGTTTGCCCATGCCACTAGCCATTCTTCTAATAAATCTCTTACCCAAGTGGACAGTCTGCCTCAGTTTTCCCCTTGAGTCTCAAACCTGAAACCTTTTCAAAATGATGCTAAAAGCTAGGGCTGATCCAGGGCCCTTACATTTAATTAACAGCATGCATATGACAGACAAGAGCCTGACACACTGACTGAAGCGCCACCCTCACAGATGCCTAAGTCAGGGCCCAGTTGGGAAATGCTATCTGCTGCCAGGCTCTCACCGCTTACCCTGAAGAGCCTGCAGTGGACAGTGAAGAGGCATGACGCCTTGTCACTGGTAAGACCTTGCCATAGCCCAGTGATGGGAGGTGGGGGTGCAGCTTGGAAATAAACAGACATCACCAGAGACAGAGCTGCCCTTTTATAGAACAGCTTTAGGGCCACAGTCTTTCAACCAGAGTTGTACCTACTATGGTGTGCAGTGGTTCAGGGGTTTATAGGATGGGAAGGGGACTTTAGGGATGGAGACGACATCTGTAGGTCAGTTGTCCTGTAGTCTCAAGGTGGTAGATAACACTGAAAGAGATGTATTGACTCTCCTACTTTCTGGAACCTAATGGCCTACAGTGGAGTTACCAGTGAAGCCAACGTTCCTGTCCAGAGTCTCAGTCCACCCAAGGCTTTTAGGTCGTTAGCCCCTCAGGACCTTCCCAGTTTCTGCTCTGCTTTTTAGTATATACAGAGTCTCAGGACACAACCCCAAGCTGCAGGTGAACTTCAGGATGAATATTTATTGCATGCAACCAAATTGAGGTACTTACTTTTTAGGTTCAAGTTCAAATTCGATTAAGCTCTTCCAGATTGGCACAGGCTGGCCCTGGTGACCCTCTCCAGCCCAAGGTTGCTTGGCAATTCCACTCAACCCCCTAATCTTCTACACTCAGAAGGATGTCTTTGTCCAAGTCCACTCTTGCCTTTACAACCTGGCCTAGGCACTGCCAACCGCTGGCTTCTCTCATGGCTGCTTCTGTCACTGGTGCTCCAGGCTGCTCTCCTCTCTGACTGCAAACCCACAGCTAATTCCCCTTTCCTCCCCACCAACTCTCCATGTTATCCTTTTGCACATCTGCTTCAAGTCTGAGGTTTCTTGTCTATCTCATGGCCTTCTTCAAATCTCCACCTGGACCTTGGATCCACTGCGAGGGCCCTGTCCCCACCGTCATGGGCTCAGCCCCGTTGCCTCTCCGGGTCCTGTGGATCCTAGCATGCATTCCCATGTCACATTCACTGAACTTAGACTAGCAGGCTGGACACCCTGAGCACACAGACACCCATGGTCTCAACTGGACAGAATGTCCTCCTGCCACTCAGTTGGGAAGTCCCTATAATCCCTCATTGTCTTTTGCAGCTGGGTGATTTCCATAACTATCTGGACGTGGAAGCATTTGGGTTTTACACACTTGCTCTCAATGGTCCCTAAAGGTCTCATGCCACCACAGATTGGCCTCAGAGAGTCACCTAAGAAGGTGTACAAACTCACCTACTCAGGAAGTCAAAGCACGACTTTCAGTTTTTACATAGAAACTTAATATGATTTCTCAGAAAGCCTTAAAAAAGTCAAGACCTTCAAGCAGAAAGAATGACTAGAGGTGAGTACTCATTCTCAGGACTTCCCTCATTGAAAAATTTCACCTCTGGGTCCTAATGTCCTGACAGCTGGGCTTAGAGATATGGTTCTTACTGTGTCCCCCCCTCCCCCCCCCCAAAAAAAAGTTTCCAGAGGAGGCTGGGGAGCTGGTCCAGATGTTAGGAATACCACATGCTCTCAAAAAGGACCCAGGTTCTGTTCCCATATCTCTAAAGTGGCTCATAACCATCTAAGTCCAGTGCCAGGGGATCTGATACCCTCTGCTGACTTCTGCACATACCAGGCACACATGTGCTGTGCATATGTGCATGCAGAACACTGAGACACATAAGATAAGTAAATAAGTAAGTAATCTAAACAGTTTCCAGAGACCAGTTTACTATTCCAGACCAGGTCCTTCCAGAGAGAATAAAGACATTTGCCAAATGCGGTCCTCAGAATCACCCAGGGCCTTGTAGAAATGAGACTCCTTGTAATTCCAGAATCCCTGGAGGTGGCATCTGGGACTCCACAGCTTCCCCAGGTGGCATTTTTTCCCAAGCTTGACAACTACAGCCATAGAAATGTCAAGGTGTCATAATAAAACACACAGAAGACAGTGAAGGATTCGGATGCCAACAGGGCCTCTCACATTTGTTAGAAGCCAGGGATCCCAAGCTGAGATTCAAGATTCCAAGGAGCCAGGCTCCTGGCCCACAAATCCCATTTCATATTTTTAGAAGCAATGTTCTAGAGAGTGTGTGTCTCTCTGTAGTGAGCTACACAGGTGCGAGTAGGGAAGAGATTTTATACCCTTCTCTTCCCTGGGTCCTGGAGGAGGTAGGAAGAGGAAAAATCATAGGCAAAGAAATTCTGGATGTACGCCTTTAATCCCAGCACTTTGGAGGTATAGGCAGGCAGATCTCTGTGAGTTCAAGACCAACCTTGTCTACAGAGTAAGTTCCAGGACAGCCAGGGCTACACAAATAAACCTTGTCTCCAAAAACAAAAACAAAACAAAACTGTAAAATGAATTATAAATTCTAGCTAGCCTGTATAAAAGACACCCAATCCAAGTATTTATTTATGAACCACAAGCCCAGATTGGGCAGGTTTGGAGCTGTTCTAACTCATTTCCCAGCCATATGTCCCTTGTTACCTGTTGCTTTCATGGCCACGTGCTCATGGTCCATCTCCTCTCACAGTGGCCTCCACTCTCCGATTCCTTTCTTCTGCCTCCTCTCTGTGAAAACCCGCCTCCTTCTATGTACTGCCCAATCACAGGCTCTAGCCTTTTATTGACCAGTTAAATTGGAGCACAAGGTTTATATAACATCAGCTGGTGTATATGAGGACCAGATCATGGGAGCCAGCATGTAGCGTTTAAATACAAGCAGCACTTGACCAACCCATTACACAAAACAAAACAAAAAATTTGTTTGTCCCACATGAGTGACACATCAGCCAAACAGAAGAAACACAATAGGAAATAGGTCCTTGTGCCCTCCTGGTTGGAGGATTGTTTGTTATGATGTTAATTCCAATGTCTACAGAGCAAACTATAAGCATTCAGAAGACACTCAGAGTTGGTGCCAGCTGCTCTGAGTCCAGAGCTCAAGACAGTGCTAGAGACAGATGGATGGCTGAAGCCATCTCAGTTCACAGTAGTGCCACAGGAGAAAGTGGGATGATGGAGCACAGGCAATCACAGTACCCATGACCTCATGCCACAAAACCACTGCTCTAAAAACTCAGCCTCACCAAGAGTCAAATATTGACCAATGCCCTCATTTACATTGTACAAACTAAACCATTAAAAGGACAGGTGCATTATACAAAGAGCCACAGCCCACCGTGTCACACAAAGTGACAATTCAAGCACTGAACCCTGCCTGCTGCACCCTCACAAGGCACTCAGGAAGTGTGCTTTCTCTTTCACAGTCAGTAAATCCAACCACCACAGAAGTAATGGGCAGTTAAGAGAAGACCTGAATCTTGAGAGATGGTGACATCTAATGATGGGGCAGAAGAAAAGGCACCTGAAAAGAAGAAGAGGCATGGGGAGTGAGGGAGAGGAGAGGTCACTGGGCGAGTGAGCCAGCCCTGGAAGCCAGGACGAGGATGGATTCTCAGGAGGAGAAAGCAGGCAGGTGTGCCTATGAGATAAGGGGTCTGAAGTTGACTGAGTCGAAGACAACACTGCTAAATACGGTCATGAACTATCTTAGGGGTGTAAACGCAGACCAGAGTGCTTGGGAAGGGACAGGAGATGGAGACGTGAGGTCAGCAAGCAGACCTACAGCTCTTGGGGAAGGTTTAGCTGTGAACAGGAGAATGGAGCTGGAGAGTCAAATGTCAGCTCCCACAGTCTGTGTAGAGCAGAGAAGCCTCTGCCTATAGGCTCATCTGGACAGATCACACCAGGCCAGCACAGTTCCACAGGAGAGAGGTTTACTGGGGTTGGTAGGGAAGGACAGAAGGGGGACGACGAAGAAGAAAAAGTCAGAGGGCTCTGCCTTTTATTTGGACTGTGGCATAACCACACACACTGCTGCATGCAGGTAAAGGTGGGCAGGTGGACTGACCAGGTGGACACTGGGAATGTATGGCAATTGCCATGGCAACAGACACATGGGTCTGACCACAGGTTTTATGGTTGCCTAGGGGTGATATCACTGTCATCTCTGGATTTGGAGGTGACCTGCAACTGTAAAGCCGGTTCCTAATTTGTATAGCCAGTTGCTAATGGCAGCACTCAGATACGAGGCTGCCAGAGCTGCTCCTCAGCCTTAGGTCACATGGCTTCACAGCTTGGAACTGGCCCCATGAGGACATGGTGCACTTGTTTCCTGCAGAAACTTCCCCAAAGAGCCATCAACTCAGCAATGGAAAATATCAGCAGACACTTTGCACCCAGAGAAACAAACTGAAGCCACGTGACATAGCCCCAACTTTAAACCCCTACTTTAAGTCTCCCCTAGAACAAGACCCAATTCTCAGCAAATGATCTGTCTTCCCTACTCTAAAACATGAAAATGTTCCTTTTCTTTTTTCTTTTTTTTTGTTTTGTTTTGTTTTGTTTTTTTCTTTTTTTTGAGACAGGGTTTCTCTGTGTAGTCCTGGCTGTCCTGGAACTCATTCTGTAGACCAGGCTGGCCTTGAACTCAGAAATCCGCCTGCCTCTGCCTCCTAAGTGCTGGGATTAAAGGCGTGCGCCACCACCAAAATGTTCCTTTTCTACTGCTGAACTAACTCAAACTTTATCTCATTGAAGGATGTGCTGGAGATTGGGGCGGGGACCCACATACACAGAAGTGGTGAAGAAAAGCTTTCTTGTGTGTTTTCTAAATAGGGAAGACAGGGCATTTATATCTAATGGAGATGCTGAAGGTTAAATAACTAAAAAACACATCCCTGGGTTTCTGAGGGAGAGAGACGATGAAATCAAGATGGTCCAAGGCAGGGGACTAGTGTCCAACTAAAGGGGAAGAGGTCCTCCACCACCATGGCAGCAGGAGGAAGGTGTGGATGCAGAGAGTGGGAGGGAAGGTGATGGGCCCCACTTGACCGCTCCTGAAAGAGAGGACAGAGGGTTCAAAACCCTTCTAATACTTAAAGGACGAGGGGGTAGCATCTCCTTAAGAAGCTGTACGTCCCTCCGGCCTAGGACTGCTAGAGACAAACACTGTGTCCTATTCTGTGACTTCTTGAATGAACAAAGTAATGCTGGCTCCTGGGTGACAGAATTCTCAGCTTGCCTTGGATATGGCAGTCCTGAGAGATTTCAAAGTCAATCAAGACATTAACTAGGTATTAGTCCTGGGATCAAAGACCAGTGCACAATAAGCAAGCAAGCATCTTGCAGCTGATCTATGGGCCCAGTCTGTGGCTTTCTGAGACACTTCCACACCTGTCCAAAGTTATCTAAAAGACAATTTACTTGGTCAACTAAAGCCAGTCCCTGGGGAAGCCCTGCTGGAAGAGGGTCACAGGGACAACAGTGGCATTTGCTCTTTGCTTCCTATAGTGGTTTGAGTGGTAAATATCCCCTCACGAATTTGAACACTACCCTCTAAGCCGACTACTTGGGGAGGTGCTGCAGCCTCACTGGAGGATGTATGTCCCTGGGGAGAGGCTCTGAGAGTTTATAGCCTCACTCCACTTCGCTCTGTCTTGTGTGATCCCTCAGCTTCCTGCTCTGGCTACCTGCTCTCGAGTCTCCACTGGCCTTATGGGCTTGTTCTCTGGAACCATAAGCTCAAATAAACTTTCTTCCCTAAGTCATCTTTCACAACAAAATAACAAATACCGTTACTGTGTATGGGTTCAAGGCAAAGTGCTACACACATATACATGCATACATACACACACATATACATACATACACACATACATGCATACACACACATACATGCACACACACACACACATACATACATGCATACATACACACATACAGGCACATACATACACGCACATACATACACACATGCATAAATACATACATACATACATACTTGCATACACACACACACATACAAACACACACACAAAGATGCTCTGTAAAGGTACAAGGCAAAGTGCACATATATGAACACACACATACACACAAATACAGTTTTCCTCACTTAATTCTTTCAATAAAGCAAAGAGTGGAATAACTTACTCTTTGACAATGTAAACCTATCCTGAGCGGAGAAGAGATACCCAGGAAGCTGCTTACCTCAACAGAGGCAACCCTGGCCTCGCCCGACCAAGACAACTGGCAAAGACCATGGAGGATAAGGAGAGAGAAGATTCTTGAGGAAGAAAATTCAGCTTTGCTACCTAATAAAAAGGAGTTTTTTGCCTTAGGACAAGATGGAATTTCCTCCCATAGCGGAGGGGTGGGGAGTTGGCTAACTACAGACTAAGTTTCCCCAGGCAAGTCTGAGCAGAGACCGCCCTTCCCCTGACTGCCACAGCTCTCCCCCACCGCACCCCCCACGCTCAGGCACTAATCTCCAAGGCTTCTTGAGTTGCTCTCCCCCAGCTTTAACTGGCACGTAGACGTCACTTTAAAAAGTATTGCCTCAAAACTTGGCTCTACAAGATCACTAAGCAGGAAGAAAGCTTGGTGCTTCTGCTTTCACTCGGTGTCTGCCTCCTGTGCTCTGGGTCACTTGACACCCTCTGCATGGACATTAGTCACAGAAGGTGTATCCATGTAGATACCTAACATACTCCAACAAGTCACTGTCCTAAAGCTGCAGTCACCTTTAACTGTAGGGATAGCAAGGTGTATACGCAGGACAGCCCAACCTCAAATAACTATAGTAATTATGGTGGAGACCTTACCCTCCAGTAGATCATCCTGTGAGACAATGACAGGCAAGGACACACCTTGGCCAGAACAGCTGAATTTATACACACCATTGGCCTTGTCCTGATTCTTGTAAGAACATGGACCTGCTCCTAAAAGACAGTGGTCCCTTTAAAAGGCCAGACTCACCCCATAGCCTGCAGAGATCAGGCCCCACCTCCTGGCAGCTCTCTCTGGACAGAGTTAGGAAGCTGTCAGCACTAGGGCCTAACAGCAGCCCCTGATTTATGGTCCCAACCACTACCTGGCTCCTCCATGCTCTCTGTCACGTACTCTGTCTTGAACTAAATCACATGGTGTGAAAACTCTGGCCACCCCAAAAATATGTCATATTTCTTTGTTTGGGGGGATTGACCTAGAGACTGCTCAGGGAAAATCTTTCTCAGAGACAGTCCTCCAAAAGCTGTTCTCTCCCCCACACCCATGCTTACTCTTAATTAAGCTCCTCTTTGGCTTAGAGGGAAGCCTCTCCTTCCCAGAAGGCCCTGTCCTTGTTCTCTCTCAAGTGTATTCCTTTGTCTCCTCTGCACTAGTAACCATTGGTGCTGTGTCTCTGTTGCTTTATTTTGAAAAAGATTGTGTGTGTGTGTGTGTGTGTGTGTGTGTGTGTGTGTGTGTGTGTAATAAAGAGAAGGGAGAGGAGAGGAGAGGAGAGGAGAGAGACAGAGACAGAGACACAGAGACAGAGAGAGAGACAGAGAGAGAGACAGAGAGAGAATATGGGTGTTCTCCTGTAATTATGTACATGCACCGCACACGTGTAGTGTGTACAGAGGCCAGGAGAGGGCGCCAGATTCCGTGGAACTGGAGTCACATACAGTTGTGAGCTGCTGTGTGGATGATGGGAACTGAAGCTGGGCCCTCTGAAAGTGCAGCCAGTGTCCCCTGTACCATCCTCTGTCTAGTGCTCTTCCTCCCACTGCCCTTTCTCCTAATAGACTGCATTCTTCTGAAGGAGCCATCCCTCAGCTTTGTTACTTTTAACAGTTCTACCAGTGTCCCCAAGACAAACTTCTGGTCACTGAACCCCTTTATCTGTTCCTGTTCTCAGCGAACACCGATTAGATCTTTCTCTGCTGTTCACCATTCCCTGTCTCTTTAATTGGGGCATTTGAAGGGTTGGCTGCTGGACATGGGGCATTTTGCCTTATAATCTGGCTTCATGGCACTTTCTGTCCCTAACTCCCACCCCATCTTGAATGCTAATCCCCATGTGTCAAAGACACAGAGCAGCACTATGTCCTCAAAGGAGTTAGTATGGGAAGAAATCCCTCTCTTGTCTGCTTTAGGTCTGATCCCACTGTTCACGTCAAAGGCCTCCACCCAGCTCCCCAAGTTATACCCAAAGCAGCCCTCCTATGTCAGACCTTCAACACGTAAGTCCTTGAGACAGGAGTGTAGAGGTGTGTATGTGTGTGTGTGCGTGTGTGCACACACACACACTTACATGTGGATGGCATGTACAGGAACAGCAGAATGTGGAAACTTGTTGGAAACAACACCTCATTTTTTTACTGACTGAATGAACATACACAAGCAAGTGACTTACAGACCCCAAGCTCCTCCAGGGGTCTCCTGGCCCCAAAGGACTGACAGAATTCCAAGTTGCTCCAAGACTCAGAGGCTAAGCCAGTAATTATATCTTGTAGACCGCTTACTGGAGTCTCACGTTAAGCGCCAAACTGTAAAAGACCCATGCTGCCCCACCTTAGGGGCCAAACTGTAAAGGACCACTCTGGCCCACGTTTGGGGGCCAAACTATAGCAGCCCGCTCTGTTCTGCAAGTCAGGGTCTAGCAAGAGAGAGAGTGGGGGGAAGAAGGGGAAGAGACATGAAGAATAGAGACAAGCCAGAGGATCTGTAGTAAAGTCTTCTTTACTGTCTCCACCATACACACACCACTACATCTACTACTACTACACCCCACCACTACAAGGAAATCCTGGGTTTTTATAGGCTTTTGCCACGTGCCTTGTAGGTGCGTGGATACCACATGCCTTGCAGATGTGGACAGCATGTGCACCTTACAGGCATGTATGGCGTGGATAGCACGTGCACCGCATGCCTTGTAGGCGTGGATACCACGTGCTCCTTGCAGCTGTGGGCACTAAACAGCAAAACAAGCTATATGGGATATCAGAGTGTGCTTCAGCTGTTGTAGGCTATTGAAAACCAAGTCTCATGTCAGGGTGTATGGCTCAAGATGGCTGTAAAGCTGATAGCTGCTTTCTAGCCGCTTTTTTGTTTAAAGTCGGCTCTCAACAATTATAAATCTAGCTTTGGAAGCCAGGTTTTGTGGGCTACTGTTTAAGGCTGCTCAAGGAAAAGAAAGAGTGCTCCCTTGGGATTGCTAAGACATACTCGAGATGGTGTTCCAACCAGCCATGCTTCACCATCATCTGACTGGAGGGCAAAGATGCTTATTAAGAACAAGCCAAGGTAAAAGACAGAGAGAAGAAGGGGGCCTTGAAACCTCTCCAGGAGATGAATAAAGAAGGAAGATTTGTCTCATCTTTCTTGGAGACTTTGTGGTTAATGTCATGTGGTCCAGTTCTTGTAGTGTAGCAAGAAATAGGTTGGGCATTAATGAAAATGTAGCGCACATTCCCTCACTGGACTGCTCTTCTGATGCCTGAAAACATTTGGTAAAAGCGGAAGCTACAAGGACTAAGAGGACAAGGACAGGACCCGCTGCTGGGTGGCATCTAGAATTAACAGACTATACAGTGTAACCGTGGTCACGGGGGATGGGGGGAGAAGGGAAGATGTGTAGAGAGCTCTGTCGGGGTGATGGGAAAGTTCTAAAAAGGGGCCATGGTGGTGGCTGGTCAATATTACACATATACCCAGTGTCGCCACAGTGTATGCATTCTGAATCAGAGCCCAGGCCAGTGAGATGACTGCAGGGTAAGAACGCCCACTACTGAGTGTGACAACCTCAGCTCAATCCCAGGAATCTAAATGGCAGGAGAAGAGAGCCAACTCCTAATAAGTGGTCTTCTGACCTCCACATGTGAGCCTTGGCATGACCATAATACAGGCTTGTGCACACAATCAATCAACAATCAATCAATCAATTAATTAATAGAAATGTAAAAAAAACAAACCCTATTTTTAAAGGGCCAGAGAGATGGCGCAGTGGTTAAGAGTGCATACTGTTCTTCAGAAGGAATTGGCTTCCGTTCCCAGCACTCACACTGAATACAAAGGAAAACAAACAGGGAAAGCATATCTTAGTGGAGAACACTTTGCCTAGCATAGCCAAGGCTGTGAATTCGACCTTCAGCACTCAAAACAAAATATAACAAAACAAAATATAAAAGGCTGAGCTGCCAGGGAGGCTGTATGGGGCAGCAGTGGCAGCAGGCAGAGCACTGACGACTGTTGTTACAGTTTCCACACTGGGTGCTGACGTGTCAGCTCTTCAGGCATCCTTTACAGCGCAGCCTCACATGTGCTCACTTAGTGTGATTTGGAGTGTGGGACATAATTGTTGCACGATGGAACAAACTGCTAAGTCAACCCTGACATAACACTGCCGCTCTTGCCTCTTGGCTGCTGAGGTGGCTGACGAAGTAACACCGGCCAACCCACTCCTCTGACATCTCTTTTCAGGCCACCAAAGACAAAGGCTAGCAGGGTGGTTGGTGAGAAAGTGTGTGACCAGTGTGTGTGACACCCTGCGTTTGACACCCCCAGCACTGCATAGATACACACACACACACACACACACAGGATCTAGAAACCACAGTGCCCACTCCACTTACCTCAGAGAAGCTTTGCCACTGTCCCCTGCTCTGCATTCTGACCTTTCTTCTCCCCATTGATGGCATGTACCGCCAATCAGAATGCTACAGTTCAAACCACCTGATCTTAGTGGTTTAAACTAACAGCTATTTTATTTCCCTTAAGTCTCTGAGGCAGGCAGTTTAGCTACCTTGACCAGACCCAGTCATGGGTCTACAGTCTGCTGAGGGCTGGCTGGGATAGGTTAGGCCTTGGCTTGGAGGGCTGTTCTGCTCTGTGGGACAGTAGACTGCGCCTCCAGACAGAAAACCTGGTAAGACTGAGCAGCTCCAGGAGCCCCAGCAATTCTCATAACTGAGAACAGTAGCATTTAAATCTACTCCCGGCCAGGTTCCTGGCCTGGAGCATGTGATCACGACATGCATGAAGAAGACTGTGACAACTGGCCACATAGGGATAACACCTGAAGCCCTTCTACATGTAGACAAGGCATCCCCAACATCTCAGACCAAATGTAGAGAAAGCATCTGCCTTTAGAACCTACCCCACCCCAAATGTTTATAAGATTATATCCACCAGGAAGCAATGCCTGAGTTATTTTACCAAAGACTGTCTGAGAGTGCCTGTCTTACCACGCTGTAGCACTTGAGGAAGAGTATTCTCTCCTGATGTTTTCTTCATTGGAAGCTGCTCGAGCCTACCACAGCCACCTCCTGTTCAGGGCCTGCCCCCACACCACCTCCTGCTCAGGGCCTGCCCCAACACCCACACCCCACACCCCACCCCACCCCCGGCTCCTACCTGCCCTGCTACCTGCCACTGACTCCTCCTGGGTAGAGGCGGCCGAGGAGAAAGAGGCCTGGCAGCCCTCCTTGCTCTGACTTGGAAAGCAGCAAGCCAGGCGGGCCAGAGTCCCACAGATCCCCACAGATAGTGCCCAGTATGCAGACCAGCATGTTTCTTTCCACATGGCCTCTTACCTTCCACCTAATGCAGATGAAGGTACCACACTTGAGAGACTGAACTCAATGCCTGATATTAGAGGCATCAGGAGGTGAAAGCCAGTGTGTATGGGACACGTGGTTAGGCATGAAGATATGCACTCTCAGTAAGCTACTGCTCAGGTCCCCCCCCCTCTTTTTTTCTCCCTCTCCCCCCTCTCCTCACCTCTGGCTACCCAGATGTTCAACAGTGTCCTCCCTGCACAATAGGCTGAAACTGTAAGCTCAGTCCACTTTGCCTCTTTTTAAGTTGTGGTATCAGGCATGCTGTGAGCCAGCTACTGCAGCAGCAGCCCTGGATATTACAGAGATTTCTTTTCCTCTTGGAAAATGAAGAAAATGTCTCCTATAATACAAAATTCCTGGAGCCTAGAGAGGGACTCAGTGGAATACAATAAGCATTGACAATCAGCAATGTAGTCAACTACAGCCCTTAATTCAAGATGACCGATCACAATAAAATGTGCCCCATGTCTGCAAACTGAGTGCCCTATGTCAACATTTTAAAAGGTAAAAAATACTTATATTCATATTTGATAATTAATGGAGTATATTAACATATTCAGCACAAAATTTTTATGACTCAAGTTACTTGTTTTGGACACAGGGTCTAACTATGCAGCCCTGGAAAGCCTAAAACTCTGGTGACAAGGCTGGCCTCAAAGTCACAGAGATCCACCTTTCTCTGCCTCCTGAGTGCTTAGATTAAAGGCATTTGCCACCATGCCCAGACCTATTTTACACTTTCATATTAAATCTTTTTATTGGATGTCATTTTTTAAAAGGCTAAATTAGTATGTTCCCTACAATTAGAACAAATGTAAATCTGGCATTTGGTGATTGACTTCTCCATTGCTATGTGTGGTGACAGGAACAGGACATCCCAGGTCTAGAAGGGACTGTGGACTTCACTGGTGTGAGCCAAGAGGCCAGAAAGTGGTAGAAGGGGCCTGAACTTAAGTCATGAACATTCAGGAGTCTGAGGCAAGCAGACAGGCTTGACTTCAGAGCCAGCCTGGACTGTAAGAGGAGACGCTCTCTAAAACCAAAATGCACACAGCAACAACAACCCTAAGAACTGTCAGGGACACAACCAACCATTTCTGCAGATCTCTCCTGCTGGGGTTGAAAAAGGAAAATAAACAGAGGCAAATTACCAAGAAAAGAAACGGTTGATTTTTACAGCGATAGTGTAGTCTTAACTCACACCTCCCCTCCCTTGAAAGAAGGCAAGAAAACAACAACAACAATAACACATCATCCTGGTTTGGAAATGGAGCTGGAGTCAGGCACGGTAGGATGCCCCTTTAAGTCCAGCACTGGGAGGCAAAGGCAGGCTAGTTCCTGGCTTGCCTGGCTTACACTCCTAGCAGGACAACCAGGGCTACATGACAGAGACCCTGACAAAAAACAAACAAACAAAAAATGGAACTGGTAGGAACTCAGACCTGAACAGGTGTGACGGCACGAAGTCTGTGGATACCTTCGAACCCTGGGCCGGAGTCTCGGAGCAGAGCTCAGGGGTGTACCAGTGACAGGAGGTCACTCGTGCATAGAACTGCGCATGAAGAGAGAGGGTAAAAGACGGTGGCCACACCTTAAAGAAAGAAGCCCAGAACACAGATGGAAGCTGAGGACACAGATCAGGCACTGAAGGAGCAACTGGTCCCATGTCACCTCAGCACAGGTGACACAACACCCGAGGCTCAGGAACAATGAACTCTGGAATGTAGTTTAAAAACTAAGCACTGGATTCCAGACATCTTTACAGCCAAGTGTCTGAAACGTCGCAGGAAAGGGTTTGCGGTCCATCTGCTATGGGTGGGACTAGGATCGGTAGCCCTGGTTCTTTCCAGCTGAGGGCTCTCCATTGCTTAACTGCCATTTAGGACAGGCACAGGATGACATCTGGACAGATACCACAATGACGGTTCTCTATTTGATCTATAGGACATTACTATATACTTATTAGTTGGCTACACTAGATGAAGAGCCAGTGTGAGCTCTAGGCTGGAGAGACAGCTCAATTAAAGCAGTGCTCTTGTAGAGGACCAGAGTCTGTCTCCCAGCACCCACGCTGGCAGCTCAGAACTTCCTGTAATTCCAACTCCAGGGGATCCAATATTCTCCTCTGGCCTTCCTGGGGCACCTGCATTCATTATGTACATACTTATAAACATACAGACAATTTAAGATAAAATAATTTTAAAAAGCAAATTGCAGGGCTGGAGAGTCTGCTCAGAGGTTAAGAGCACTCTTGCAGAGCACGAGTTCAATTCACAGCAGTCACGTGGCAGTCACTACTGTCTGTAACGTGGCAGTCACTACTGTCTGTAATGTGGCAGTCACTACTGTCTGTAACGTGGCAGCTCACTACTGTCTGTGACGTGGCAGCCACTACTGTCTATAGCTCCAGTTTTTGTGAATCTCATGCCTTCTTCTGACCTTCACAGGTACCAAGCACACATGCAGTAGACAATACACATAAGATAATAGAATAAATAAATATAAAAAATATTCTAAGACAGCAAATTGAAAAATACATAGGCATAAAGTCTTGGAACATTTCCATCTTAAATGATAAGCAGAGATCAGGAAAGGACAGGGACTAAGGGTCCTCATATTCTAAATACACAGATCCATCCTCCTATTTCATTCAGTTTGCCAACAAATGGGAAAAAACAATGACCAACAACTGAGCTGCCCTCATTAATCCTGGGTCTGAGCCTGTGACAAGAAGCAGACTCAAAGCCCAGAGGGTCCCTGTCTGTCACTGGCATGGGTCTCTTATACTTCAGGGCTCAAGAAGCAACCTCAGTACAACCTAAACTACCTGAGACTTGCCAGAACAATCAAGTTTTATGAAACCTATGAGAAAAAATATCTAGTATCACTGTCTTAAGCTTTAGTGAATTGAGAATCAAGTGAATATTTTATATAAAGTGGTTTATTCTCTAGTGGTAAGCTATGAGACTTTAATTATTAATCTAGTATAAGGGATAAAGTCCAGTGCTCAATGACTTGAGATCTCTTCTGAGATATGAAGGAATTACATATATTAAAGAATTTAAGGAACAAAAGCTAAGCATAGTCTACTTAATGCCTGCAATCTCAGCTCTCAGGAGGCAGAGGCAGAAGGTGAGATGTTTAAGACCCACCTGACTACATAATACTTAAAAGACTTCAGGTAATCGATTAGTCACCAGCTTAACCTACCGGTGATCAATGGTCTACAAAGTCAATACATCCTGACAAACTCAAAAGAACAAGAGAAATTTAGAGACTGGAAACACATCACCATAACCACAAGGGTCACCACTCACTTCACAGTCTAAAGATCTTTAAGTCCAGCTTGGTCCAGCTCCCCTGCTAGCCCGGACACCTGCTCTGTCTCGTTTTGTGTGGGTAGGCATGGGCTCCAGGGTAAACAAAAAATCAAAGGGTATAAGAGACTCCAACATGTAAAGACACAAAACAACTCCCCAAAATGCAACAAGATTCCATGGACTGTGACATCAATTCCAAAGCAGTATCTGGTGGGGGGCCGTTAGGATCCATCCAGCTGACGGGCCATCCCATTAAGATCCTCTGCTTCCTGATCTCACAGAACTTGATGCTGCAGAAAGGAGATGGTTCAGCATATAAGATGAACTCTTTCTCTGCAGTGGTCCAGAGGTCCCTGGGAAATCCCCCTAAGTAATAAGAAAATGGGCTGTTTGACCCATCAGCTGTCAATGTGTTCAGCTTGGTTGGGGCATGCGCAGCTCACAGATTTGCCCAGCTGGAAACCTCGGCTTGGTCTCACTGTAATGTGTTCTTTCTATCGCTCTCAAGAGGGAGGCCAGG
Source organism: Rhabdomys pumilio (assembly GCA_030674055.1). Classification (NCBI taxonomy): domain Eukaryota; kingdom Metazoa; phylum Chordata; class Mammalia; order Rodentia; family Muridae; genus Rhabdomys; species Rhabdomys pumilio. The sequence continues at coordinate 71,411,343 of JANHMN010000013.1, read as the reverse complement.
TGCTGTGTTCTCCAGCAGCAAGCTGCATGCTTCCTTTCCTTGCCCATCTTCATGAGGAACTCCTCCGCTCTGAGAAAACCAGCAGGGCCTCTCCAAGTCCACCAAGCAGGAAGCTGCAAACAGTAGCATATGGTCAACTTTGCTCGCCCTGCAGGCTGGTAACGCTGCCTGACACATATAAACAACATAGAAGAGTGATGTGCTCCACCATGACTAGCCCAGGCAAGCTTGGGTCCAGGTATAGCCCAAGAGCCACCATATCAGTCACTGGGCGGGAAGTGAGGGGGTGTGGGAGGCCTCCTCAGGGAAGGCGGTGTCCCACATATCCTGACCTGGTTAACACTCTGAAGGAAAAAGCAGAGAAGAACTTCCCATGACCCTTGGGGGCTTCTGGCTAAAGGGAATTGTGGGATATGAAATTATACAGACACAACCTTGTAATTAAGAAGGGTGTGGCTTCTAATAGACTAACAGAGCATTTAAAGGTGACCACAGAGATGGGAGTTATAAATTTCCCACCGACACAGAAAGAAATGTGGTCGGTGATTTGAAAACTAAGACGTGAGAACTGCAGGCGGAGAGAAGGTATTAGATACTTTAATATGCCTAAAATTTAATACACCCAAAGGTCTTTCCATTTTCTATTTTAAACTTCTTGATAGATAATCTGGGACTGGGCTGGATCACTGCTAAGGGGTGAGAATGGCAGGTCCCTGTCAGTGAAAGGCTTTTCCAGAGGTGATGACTACCCTTCGGTTAGACCCTCTCTTTCTTCCCCTCCTCTCTGTCTACCCACCCACTATTCCAGTTCTCTTATGCAAACTCAGTGCACATACACTCAACATGGGTGTCTCTGTACTTCTAACGTGTCTGAGACGCTGAATTTATGAAACATGTGCGTCACCTTCCCAGTGAAAACCTGTCTGAGTGATGCTGACATACAGGTCATCTGTACCACTCTGTTCTTCAGTACAAGCATGAACTAGGTATGAGAATGTGAACATACTGAACTAATAGGCTCAGTCATGTGTTCAGATCTAGCCAGCCTTTGTCTCCTTACCTGGGAGTGACCACAACTCAGAGAGTGTGTGAGGCTTACAGGTAACATATCTGAAGCCACGTGTGCTTGGCCCACAATGGGGTACCAACAAATACATGACTATTCTCTAACCATATAAGCTTGTGAAGCAGCAATCTCTGCCTCAGTAGCAGTGGGCTGGCTACTCAATCACTGCCTGAAGGGAAAAAAAATCGATCACTTTTATTTAACTGGCAGGGCTGTAGCTGGAATTGGTATCTTAGGAATCAGGGACACTTACGGAGTTGCAATCACTGCCACAGGACAGATTTCGTGAGACATTGTCACGGCCCAAGTTTCAAAAGACCATACCTAGAGATGCCCATGTGTGAAGATGGGGATCTTGCTTGTCTCTTAGCTAGTTTGGGAGCCCAGGAGCTGAGGGCTTTCTGTCACCTGTTCTCTTTGGTAAAGAATGAGGGGGGGGGGCATTCTTTGCCTCCACAAACTCTCCTTGAAAGTGCCATTCCTTTATCTGAAGTAGCTCTGCTGTTCTTCTCAGCATCCAATCAAGGTCACACATGTTTCCTCGTGTCCCTGGACAAGCACACAGATACAGCAACCCATGAGCAAGCCTGCACAGAGCTCTGCTGTGGGACAATTTCATTTTGAACACTTCTCACTAATCCTCCTTAGTCACAGGAATGGACCAGGGCTGTGCTGGCCCTCCAGTTGCTCTCCCGCAGCCTAGGAACAATGTCTGGTATAATAACCTTGCATTCATCCCTTTGGCAGAGACTTCCTGAAGTGCCCAAGGAGCTTAGTAAAACGAACCCTGAGGAGCCAAGAGGTGAACTTTGATGTTGTTTTTCAGACAGCAGGAGGATCTCACTTGGGGTCTGGAGTCCTAAGAGCATTACAACTATTTAAGTTGGAACCTGACTGAGCTGTCTGCAAACCTTGTAATTCCATCCTTCAAACACTGACCACACTTCAGATGGAGGCATAAACCCCGGGCTGCAGAGCACACGTGGCCACAGACACCCATTCCAAGTGTCTCTTCCAGAGTTATTTCAGTGTCTCTTTCCTCCCCTGTGGGGATCAAAGGCCTTGTCTCACCTTACATCTGTTATTGTGGCTGCCTAGTTAGCTCCTACTGAGCTCAACAGACTGTATTTTTCCTTAGATGCAGACCTAGCACACATTGTGTGCGTGTGCGCACGTGCATGCATGCACGTATGTATTCCAACTTCTTGGGTTTTCCTCCCTACCTCCCTACCTGACTAGAATGTAGTTCCCCAATGTCTCATTCCCTTGCAGAACGAAGTTCACAATCTGATAAAGGTCTTCAGTAGTTAATGTCAACATGTAAGCAAGAATACACCATGCCCAGTCTGATGTGGTGCTGGGGTGGAACCCAGGGCTTTACACAACCTTAGGCAAGCAGGCAAGCATGCTACCAGCTGAGTTCCATCTTGAGCCCTGGATAATGTCTTTTAAAATGATACGCCCAATATTTAATTCAAACAGGAAACTGACATGTTTCATTCACTAACGGGATTTAAAGAATATTACAATATTTTCCCTTGGCTCCTAAATTCATTTTCTGTCTGCCAAGACTTGAGCAGTCTCCAAGAAGAACCCTTAAAATCAGAGGAATAGGATATATTGATTCAAAGATAACTGAAAATGGGGTTTTTTGTTATTTGGTTTTTTTTGTTGTTTGTTTGGTTTTTGTTTTTTATTTTCTAGATCTAAGTATCATAGGCTGGTCTCAAACTCACAATCCTCCAGCCTCAGCCTCCTCAGGACTAGAGAGTGTGTGTGTGTGTGTGTGTGTGTGTGTGTGTGTGTGTGTGGTGTGTGTGTGTGTGTGTGTGTGTGTGTGTGTGTGTGTGTACCCTCACACTCCAGCTCTTTAGAGTTGTTGATCCTTGGTGACAAAATCTGAGTGACTGTCATGGTTGGCCACCTATGATGGATGGCAGCCCAGTGAACAATGGCCAAAGGTAGAGTTGTCATGAAATCCGCAGAAGGACGCATATGCATGTGGTCACTCCCCACAGCCTTACACGTGTAGCATCCCAAAGGGGAATGAAACTCTAGGATATAAAAACTCTCCAGAGAGGCAGTACCACAAATAATTCTCCTCAGCACGGAGACTGCTCACAGGTGAGCTCACTTGCGCGTGTTGAGCCTCCCTTGTTTTAATAGAGTGAATCAGTGTAAACTATAAAACTGCATTAATTAAAAATGAATTATATATAAATCTAAAAAATTAATGAGTTCAAAATAGACTTCTGATCATGAAAAACAAGACAAATGGCTACATGACACAGTTACTTTTAATTGAGACTTTGAATGCTGACATCTGGGTACGTAGGCTGATAACTACTCTTAGGTACAGTCCTTGGAAGGATGAATCATCGGCAAGTACATGATGCTGGAATCACACCAGTGAGGAAGCTGGGAGCAGGTGGGAGGGAATGCCTATCACAGAGCCACTTTCAAAGCCATGCCCAGGCCGCCTGGGAGATGCTGCCAAGGACTTCAGCTGAGCTGAGCAAATTCCTTAGGATCTTGTTCAGATAACATTCTCTCCACTCACTTCCTGGAGCCTTGGACTACATGTGTGAGTGTGAGTGCCTGTGTGCTGGGGCACATATGTGAGTGTGAGTGCCTGTGTGCCAGGGCACATGTGTGAGTGCCTGTGTGCTGGGCCACATGTGTGAGTGCCTGTGTGATGGGGCTTATGTGTGAGTGCCTGTATGCTGGGGCACTTGTGTGAGTGTGAGTGCCTGTGTGCCAGAGCACATGTGTGAGTGTGAGTGCCTGTGTGCCAGAGCACATGTGTGAGTGTCTGTGTGCTGAGGCACATGTGTAAATGCCTGTGTGTGAGTGTATGAAAGCAAAATAAAATAAACAAAAAGAGGAGGAGGAGGAGGAAGAGGAGGAAGAGGAAGAGGATGAGGAAGAATAGGATGAAGAAGAGGAAGAGGAAGAGAAGGAGGAGGAGGAAGAAGAGGAAAAAGAAAAGGAGGAAGGTGGAGGAGGAGGGGGAAAAGGAGGAGGAGGAAGAGGAGGAAGAGGAGGAGGAAGAAGAGGAAGAAGAGGAGGAAGAAGCGGAAGAGAAGGAGGAAGAGGAAGAAGAGGAGGAAGAGGGAGAAGAGGAGGAGGAGGAAGAGGAAAAAGAAGAGGAGGAGGAAGAAGAAGAGGAGGAGGAAGAGGAAGAAGAGGAGGAGGATGAAGAGGAAGAAGAGGAGGAAGGTGGAGGAGTGTTTCCTCATTTTTGAATCTACCTTCTGCTATTCTTCTCCAGACAGGAAATGTCTCTCCGAGAGAGGACACGGATTCCTTACTTTGAGTGCTGTGAGCAAAAGCTGCACTTCTGTCCATCTGGGATGACTTAGGCAAGGGCTTACCTTCGGTTAGGAGAACACTTGTCTGTGGACACCACAGAAGTAGCTCCTGACACATACCAAGTCTGTGGGAAATATCCAAGTACTGAAGGAGCCCTTCTATCCCAAAGCACACAGGATGCTAGTTCACCCCCTTGGACTCTCCATCATGGACTCCACAGGGCTGACAGGGCTGACAGGGCTGACAGGCCTCGCATTGAGCCTATGGAACTACCTGCTGCTGCTCAGGAAATCAGCCACAGGAGTGAACCCGGGCACCAGTGCTGACCACACCTGCTAGCACAGTGGTCCTGAATCACACACACAACTCAGCAGGGCCACTTGGGACACAAATACACAAACAGAATAAAACCAGCGAGGTGGCCAGGACAGATCAGCTATGAGATTCTCTGGTCCTAAGAACAAGAAAATACAAAAATCAAACAACTTTTTCCCCTCAGAAGCAGGCTGTGCTTAGGAAAGGCTAGGTCATATGCTGGTTTAAAACAACGCAAGAGGATATGAGTAGGTTAAATGAAAACACTGCAGCGTTCCATGTAAGACACAAACATCTGTGAGTTTGTCATCTGTAAGGGCTTCTGGGGCAGCCAATCCTTCCCTTCTGTGACACCAAGGGACCAACAGTGGCTTAGCAACCGTGGAGATTCGGATGGAGAGTTGAGTGGCTAAAAGGTATTGTGGTGACATGTGATCTGGTATTGATTAGCACTTACACGGAATGTGTAAGACCATGCTGAATATACACACGGCATTGTGGGTGGTGCACGAGTAATAGGAGCGCTGTTCTACATGTAAATTTACACACTGATAACCGTAAAAGACAAACAAGCGGCATACTTGCTCACGCCTGCCAGCCTGGTATCTGACACACTGAAGCAGGAGGTATAATATACAGGACAGCGCTTGCCCAGGACACACAAAGCCCCAGTACAGCAACCAACCAACCATCAATAACTAAATAAAACAGGAAAAGCATCACCAGTGTGCAAATTAACTGAGGATGGACACATCTCCCCAACACACACCCCTGTTTCATATGAGCAAGCTCGATCTCCTGATGGATTGTGTCTTCTCTCTATAGAGAGAACTTACCATCCCACAGTTGCTCTGGTCAGGGCCATATCAAACAGCAGCAGCGACAAACCAGCTGTGATGACCTGCAGAAACAAAACATGCCTCAGAGCAGCAAGAGGCTAACCCCCCAGTTTAGCTGTCAATGCCCAGTAGTCCTCTGCATTTAGCATGGCCCTGAACAAAAACCATGATGTGGAAAACGCTCTGGCCTGTGGCCTGTGGCCTGTTGGAATCCATAAAAAAGCACTTAATCTCTAAGCTACTCAAAAGAGAGGTGAGGTGCCAAAGTCACCCCATCTGCCCAAATAAGAGATTATACCAACAACGGTGTGCTAATCCTGTGTCAGTGCACAGACGCCATCCTCAGTGCGGATGGCCTGGGTCCAGGTCTTCAGGGTAAACACTAATCTGTCCATATAGCTTGGTCTCTCTTGCCTCTTCTAATACCCTAGTCTTTCCAGACTGTGACACACATTCTAAGAAGCCAAGTGTTTCCTGGGAGAAAGACAGCAGTTGAATCAGTAATTTATCTGAATCATAGAAGCAGAGGTTAGCCCTAAGTCAAGGTAGAAGGAAAAGGTTAGCCCTACACCTTCTAGAGATAGAAATCCCAGAAAAGACTCTTAGGATTGGCAGCCATGGGGTCCAGACTCCAGAACGGTTGTGAAATGAGTGTGAATCAATGACCCAACTCTATGCACACTTGTGTCTTGTGTGGTTCTTGTGTCTAGAATTCTCAATTCTGCAGGCCAAAACAGGTTCTCTGAGAAAGGTAACCCTAAGGTCCTGCTTTCTTGCTGTGAGAGTAGGGTACAGGCTGCCGAAGAGAACCATTCAAGCTGGGAGCGCTTAGAAGTTTCTGCTACCCCCCTTCAAAGAGACACCCTGCATTGTCCCAGAGGCCCTTCAGGTGTTCCTGCTTGGAATATGCAGCAAGAAGATGGCCAAAAATGGGTTTGGTGAGTCCCTCCTTGTGTATTATCTTTCCTTCTCCTCTCTCCTCTCCCATCCCCACTTTCTTCTTTTTTTTCCTTTCCTCCTCTCCCGTTTTCTGTGTGTTTGCTGGTGTGCATGCATATGGGCCCTCATGCGCACAAATGTGGAGATCAGAGGACAACTTCATGTGCCTGCCCTCATCTTCTGCCTTGTTTGTGACAGGGTCTCTTGTTCACAGATGCATTCTCCAAGCTAGCCTGCTCTACCAGCGTTCAGGATTCTCCCGTCTCCTCCCATCTTGCTGCAGAAGAGCTGGGGTTATAGATGCTCGCTGCCATACCTGGCTTTATTTGGGGTCTGAGTATCTGGTCCTCATTTTTGTGTGGTAACACTTTTTAATTACCACATTTTATTGATTTGCAGCAAAAATCTATACAAAAGACCTCTATATTGTCTGCAGAGACACTCCAGGCCAGGCCAGAGGACAGGGATGATGGCTGTCTCCCTCCTCTTCTCCTCCTCCATCTTCCTCTTTAGTCTGTTTGAAACAGGTTCCCAAAGCTCAGGCTAGCTTTGAACTTGAGATACTCCTACTGCCGCCTCCTGAGTGCTAAGATTACAGCTGTGTGCCACCATCCCTGGACTTTCATGGGCCTTCTATATATGTGGTCAGGAACCAACCTTGAAACTGAGCTATCTTGCAGGACAGATGTCTGATTTTGGAAATGAGGAATGCTACTCACACACATGTTTCTCGCTGCCTCATTTCTGGATAGAGGACAAAGCTGATGATGGCAAAGGCTAACCCTAACCTAAAGGCCCTGGACCTGGAGCTCTTGGATGCAGGTGCCTTTAAGGACCCTGTCCTATCATGACTTCCATTTCTCCCTACCATGAATATTTCATTTGCACTTTCCCCAAATGTACTGCACCAAGGTCTCCCCACTTACCTGCTTGGAGAACTGTCACTTTACCCTGTGCGTCTGCTTCCCGCCACTGCATCTACTCTCATTTCAATTTATTTATTGTCATTTTTCCCTGTTCGTTTGTTTTCATTACAAACCTTGAACAAAGCTAGCTATCCCGATCATCCTTTTCTTTCAAAACATTTGTTGTTTCCTGGCATAGAACCAACAGGGACGTGCTTCTTGGAAGTGGCAGAAGGGAAAGTTTGCAGCCCCCACGGCTGGGCTGTGAGCTGTAGTGTCAGCCTGGTACACTGCAGCACTCCACTGTGACTTACACCTTACACCATTTCTCTTTCTCTGTCACAGGCTGTATCTCATTTTCCTTTAAAAATTTTTACATTTATTTAGTGTGTGTGTGTGTGTGTGTGTGTGTGTGTGTGTGTGTGTCACAGTGTGCATACAGAAGCTGGTTCTTTCTTTCTACCATGTGAGCTCTGAGGACTGAACTCAGGTAGTCAGGTATGGCAGCGAGTGGCTTTACATTCTGAGACTTTTCTCTGGTCCTCCTTGTCCTTCTCCATCAGGTCTTAGAGGCTTCCTCTGCCCACTTCTCTGCCTAGTCTCAGACTGCCTATCTCATGAGACTTAGTCCTGCCTGATAAAAGGGAGGTGTCCCTTGTCGGGAATATTCTCACCCAGGCCTACATGTCTACATCTCCGGAAGGTTCTGAAACTTGGGAGGACTCCTGTCTGCCAGGAGTCAGGCAGCTGGCCTCATTGTGCCTGTGAACAGTGTCTTTTTGCCAAGAAAAACATGTCTTAAAGTTTTCAAACCAGTCCTTACTTGAAAATCAGTTTGGTCTAACAGCCACGCTGGTGCCTCTGCCTCTGCTCATTCCTGGAAATGTTTGTGCAACCTCCCACCTTCCTCCTGAGCGTGTTTTCAAGCTCTTCCTAAGTTTTCTCTTTTAACAAGCGAGGCTGCTGATGGCTGTGACACTCACTGACATGCTGTAAATCAGTGCGGCTTGTTTCTGTCAAAACTGCACACTGATGATGTGCTTGCCTGGCAGGGCTACCGCAAAGTGAGACAGGCTGCCTTCCATCTACTCTGTAAGAAGCGTCATGGATGTTACCTTTTGTACTTTCTTCCTTCCGTTACTACAGCAGCGGCAAACTCTCAGTAAACTGGGCAGCCAGGCCGTCTGGCCTGCTCACTCAGTGAACGGCTCCCAGATGCTGACCTCTCCATGTCTGAGGGTCAAATTCATGTCTGCTCAAACATGAGCAGACATAGTTTTCTGTACACCACAGTCCTTAGGACTACTGGGAATACTCCTCAGTGCCAATGCTGAGCCTGTACCAAAGGGCCACTTTATGCATAACCCCATCTCTGAGGAAGTGAAAGCCAGAGGCCGAGTGTTCCAGGCTGGAATATCAAATGGCTCATGTATAGTCATGCAGGGGCAAGACCTAAACAGTAGAGCCCTCCCTTGGCTAACAGGAGGGGGGCTGTGACTCAGAGGCTGTGACTTGCTCCAGGGACATCGGCCTGTGGCAGTGAGAGGAGAATCAAAGCTTTGTCTCCTGGCTCAACTTCTTTTATGGCCAGGAACTCAAGAAAGGGCCTCATAAGCCACATGTGGCTGTAAAAAGCCACTGGAAGGGCTGGGGAGATGGCTAAATTAGTAAATCACCTGCCTCACAAGCACAGGGATCTCAATCAAGTCTCTAGAATCCATGCAAAAAGATGGCATGGTGGCAAATGTTTGTAAACCCAGAGGTCTTAAGATAGGAGGCAGAGAGAGGCGGGTCCCTGACCTCACAGGTCAGCTTGCCTAGCCTACTTGATAAGTTCCAGGCCAATAAGAGATTGTATCTCAAACAAATGGTAGAAGGCACTTGAGAGATGACATCCGAGGTTGCTCTCAGACTTATACACCCACGAGACAAGTATACAACACACATGAACACCCACATTCACACATGTACACACACAAACCTCATATTGTCACATAGCCTCATTCACAGTGGCATCATTCACAACAGAGAGTTAGAAGCAACCACATGTCCACTGAGAGAGGGGCAGGTAGAGACACTGACTCACATGTCCACTGAGAGAGGGGCAGGTAGAGACACTGACTCACA
>JANHMN010000013.1:71379509-71401830 GCA_030674055.1 Rhabdomys pumilio | reverse complement strand
ACTCACATGTCCACTGAGAGAGGGGCAGGTAGAGACACTGACTCACAATGGCACCATTCAGCTTTTAAAGAGGAAATTCTGAAACTTAATTCAGCATGGATTTAGGACAAATGAAACCAGATTCCATATATGTAACATATCTAGTCACAAAACTATGGAGGGAAAAAGGAGTTGCCATGGCCTGGAGGAGCCCAGAAAGGAGAGTTATTGATGAATGAATGCAGAGTTTCCGTTTAGAAAGACGATCTGTTGAGGGAGACTGGAGGGAAGGTTACACCATGGTATAAATCCACTTAATGTTACTGGACTGTCCATTTGTGGTGGTTTGAATAATGGCCCATACAGACTTATATTGTTAAACGCTTGGTCACCAGGGAGTAGCAGCATTTGAAAGGATTAGAAGGATTAGGAGGTGCTAGAGCAAGTGTGTCACTGGGAGTAGACTTCAGGGTTTCAAAATCCCATGCCAATCTCATAGTCTCTTTCTTAGCCTTGATCAGGATGTAATTCTCAGCTACTGCTCCAGTGCCATAAGTATTGCCATGTCCCCCATCGTGATAACAGGCTAACCTCCTGAAACGAGTCCCCAATTAAATACGTTGTTTTCTAGGAGTTGCCTTAGTCTTACTGTCTTTTCACAGCAATAGAACAATGACTAGGACACCACTCAAGATGGTTCTGGAGACATGGCTCAGCAGTAAAGTGTTTACTGTTCAAGTGTGAGGACCTGAGTTTAGAAACCCACATCATTGCCAGGAGGGCATGTCATCTTGCCTGAGACGGATCCCCAGAACAAGCTGGCTGCTGAGACCAGCCTCGAGGTTGACTGAGAGACTTTGCCTCCATAGTGAAGTGAAAGAGGAACAGAGGATGACTCCCCACATCAACCTTGAGCCCTTCATGCTCAGGTACACAGGAAGGAGGTGTGCATGCACACATTCAGAAATGTGCACACACATATACACATGAACAATGGAAAAAAAGAAAGGTTAAGACAAATCTTATGTTTATCAGAGAGTCAGACAGAGAATCCATATAGTTCCTAACTTCTCAATGTCAACTGATCACAGAGCAGTCATGCCACCAGGGACAGAGCAAGCACACACTCGCTGGCGAAGAATATTCCTAGTGTTATCTAAACAGCAGTTGTAGGAAGGCATTGATACTGACACTTGGTTGTACCAGGGGTTTCTTAGCTGTCTTAATCTTTTTTTTTCCTGCTCTAACAGAATGCTGTAGCTTGTAATATTTACAAAGTGATAGGTATGGTGACACATGCCTCAGTACATGGGAGGTGAAGGTAAGTAAACAGGTTAAGGTCACCTGGTATACATAGCAAGACTTTTTTTTTTTAAAGCATTTATTTGTTTTTGGGGTGACGAACATAACACAGTGCACATGTGGAAGTCAGAAGACAAAGCACAGGAGCTGGCTCTCTCCTTCCAATGTGAGGGTTTGGGGAACTGAACTCAGGCTTAGCAGCAAGCATCTTTGCCAAGTTATGGTGGTTAGTTTTGACTGTCATTTGATACAATGCCTAGATCAGGTTAGCCTGTGGGCATGTTTGTGAGATACTATGTTAATTAAGGTGGAAAGACTTGCCCACCATGGGAAGCGTCATTCCCTGAGCAAGGAATCGTGGGCTGTCTAGGAGTGGCAAAGCAAGCCGAGCACAAGCATGCATGTATTCATCCTTGGTTCTTGACTGTGGATGCAGTATAGCTATCTCAAGACAGTATGCTATGTCACAGGACTATAACCTGGAACTATGAGCTAAGAGAAATCCTCTTCCCTTTAAGTTGCTTTTGTCAGAGTATTTTATTACAGCAACAGGAAATGAAACTAAGGTACCTACTGAGTTCCCTCACCAGGCTCCCCATGACCCTGTCAGAAGCTGGCTTAGTGGATGAAGCACTTGCTGTGCAGAGTTCTCATCCCCACAGCCCAGGGAAAAGCCGGGAAACATGATGACTACGGGTAATCGTAGCATTTGATGGATAAAGATGGAGATCCTCGGGGCAGAGTGGCTAGTTAACTAGGCCAGCCCTGGACGCTAGGAAGGAAGGTACAGGCCTCACATCCAAGGCGCGAGGTGAGCTGCCACATGTGCCATGTGTGCCACGGGAGCCACAACGAACTGTTGGTCCCCAGCTACATAAAGCAACCCTTTCATCTGAGCACTCATCCCACAGTATGATTGGAACCAGGCTTGTGACGTTCCTGAGCCAAGTGAGTCCCAGAGCTTATGGCCCTCGGGCAGTCATCTCACTACAGCCCTTCCAAGCTTTCAACACCTTTCGTGCAATAACACTGCAGTTACAAGAAAGCACCTCAAGAAATAAATGACACTTTGTCCTCCAAAAGTGTCAGCAACAGCATCTGCATCCTTTTAAGAGCTCTTGAAACAGCTAAAGTTGCTGTTTGCAGAAAGCTTCCGGCTACTCCAGAATTTACAATCTAAAAGATGTAAGAAACGGCCATCCATCTAAGCACTGTCCTTGCCTTTAAAACACAGTTTTAGAGATACAGGCTGTTCCCAAAGGATAAAGAATCTTGCCAACTGTACATCTCTCTGGAAGACTTGAGTAACACGCCCCAAGCCTCTCCACAGGCACAGCCATGCCAGCAGCAGGGGCTCATTCGACAAGCAGTGGCAGACTTTGATTTTTCCGCCTATGTTGACAGATATGACCTCTGTTATTTAAACAAAGTTTGCTGTTTAAAGCAGATCAGGTCTGTTTTTCAAACATTCATTTCAAACCTGAGAGAAGGAGGTGGGGAGGGTAGTGGGAACTTGCCAGACCATGAGGTACTTGGGGGAGAGTCAGAGAATCAGAGTCCCTGTTTGCTGTTACTTAAATGTACATGGCTCTTTTGTTGTTTTTGAGACAGGGTAGCTGCCCTGCCACACCTCCAGGGACCAAATGAGTGTTCACACAGTAGCAGGACCAAGTGGGTCTTGCACCTCTCCAGGGCCACAGAACTTAGAGGTCTATGGCAAACAGTCCTGGAGTCTACACTGCTAACTTACACAGAGATGCCTCAAACCTAGTCTTATTTTTTAAGTTCAAAGGAAATCTAATATGACATTAATAACTTGCCAGATGATGGTGGTACACACCTTTAATCTCAGTCCTCACGAGGCAGAAGCAGGCGGATCTGAGTTTGAGTCAAGCCCAATCTACAGAGTAAATTGCTGGACAGCCAGGGCTACATAGAGAAATCCTGTCTCCAAAAAAAAAAAATCAAAACCAAACCAAAATCAAAACACACAAACTGAAGAGGAGGCTTTTTGTCCCCTCCTAAGACCCAAGGAGTTCTTCTGTGTTCTCCAGATGAAAACCATGCTAAGACTAAGAACTTTATTTGACATTCTTTAAATATTTAAATAGCCATTATTATTCATCCTGTGATTTATTGCCATGACCAGTGTAATTATTAATGAGAAACAACTCCTGCTAATCTTCAGACATGACTATTAATAGTATTTGATACCGTTCATTAAAATATATAGACTGTTCATTCTGCCAACCTTATAAGCATAACAGTGCTGAGAACACAGCTGAGGAACACAAAGGGTTAAATCTGCATTAAGGAAACACAGTTGCTATGCAGAGAATACTAGCTTTTATGAGAGAAGCAGGAGAACAGAATGAGGGAAATGTGATGTGAATTCCGAGGTTGAGGTGAGGAAGGGGAGAGTGTAACCAACATATGGCGGATATAAAACGTCGAGATGATCAGGCTCTCTGGAGTGTACACTCCATCTCAGGAGATCCCTCCTGGAGCCCACAAACACCCTGATCAGAACCCAGTGTCTCCTGAGTCCCAGGTCAAGCCCCCTCTTCTTGAAGCAAGCTGACACCCCACAGTGGCTTTGCCTAACCCTAACTATGTCAGTGTGCCTCTGCAGTTTTCAACCTTTGCCATATATGCAGAATCTTATGAGAGTCAAAAAATAAAAGTAAAAAAGCAAATAAAACCTCAGTATACCCTGTTCTATTCCATCAGGACTTTTTAGGGTGCAGGTACAATGCACTTAAGATAGCCTCCTCATGACTCCTGTAATAAGCCACGGTTGGATCCCTGATTATTGACATATTACTAACTTGAGTGTTACTATATTAGTAACTTGAGTAAAAGTATCCATTCAATCATCAATATCACAGGACCACTTTATAACACAGATGGCTAAGCCAGAACTTGGTAAAATAAGATCTCATTAGTTCTGTCCATCATCACTGTGGGCTCACCTACCATACCCTTTACATTCTTACCTGCGATGTATCAAAGTTCTGATTTCCTCTCTTCCTGGTTATTATCCAGCATTCTCTCACAAGCTTATGGGCCATCCGTTCGCCTTCCTTAGAAATCTGCCTATTTAGACTATGGCCCATCTTAAAGACTGCAGTTATCTTTCATTATTGAGATGTGAGTCACATATTCTAGATTTTTAAATGTTTAATTGTATGGGGGGGGGGGGGCGGGTTGTACAGGAGTTTACACTGCAGACACCAGCAGAGGGCATCAGATTCTTGGGAGCTGGAGCTGCAGGCATCTGTGGGCCACCCTACACGGGAACTGAACTTGGGTCCTCTGCAGGAGCTGCAGGCATCTGTGGGCCACCCTACACGGGAACTGAACTCGGGTCCTCTGCAGGAGCTGCAGGCATCTGTGGGTCACCCTACACGGGAACTGAACTTGGGTCCTCTGCAAGCGTGGTCGGAACTGTTAACCACTGGACCTTTTCTCCAGCTCCACTCAGTACCTAAGTGCAGGTCCATGTTAGCATATGATCTGTCTGAGTCTTTTGTAGCTCAAAGTCTTTCATTTTGACAGAACCCAAGTAAGCTGCCTTTCTTCTCCTTGCTGTGCTTTTGGTCTCCTAGCCACGTTTTAAGTAACACAGAATTCTAAATCACTGCTTCATCCACACATGCCAAAGCTATGACATGATTTCCTTTTCATAAAGTTATTCTCTATGCATTCTTTGAACAGATAATATGCACTTTCTAAATTATACACTGGTTCACCTGATATTTATAATGACTGCACAGTATGACATTAGGGAGCTAGCCAACATGCTCTATGTTATGAGTCCTTTTCCTACTCAGAAGAAATCTGATTAGAATATTGAATGAACACAAAAACACGAGACTCTAGAACATCTCACACACTATGTTTCTTGGAAAGGTTGGTAAGCACTTCTCTGAAGTGGGAACAGAGGAATGAAGGGTGACTCACCTACCCCTGAACATTGGGCAATGTTACTTCTCTGTCCATTATGCACAAGGTTTCCATTAAAATGTCAGTCTTTAGCCTAAGGGTGCTTCTTCAATTTGAAGCAATTCTTTTCTTCTTTCCTCCCCCTTTTCTTTCTTTTCTCCTTTTGTGGTACTGGATGTTGAGACTAGAGCTTCATGTGCTAGGCCAGTGTCTACTGCCGTGCACACTACTACTAATTCCAGAATGTGGGTCCTTCGTGGTTCTGTCTCTGTTATTGTGTGGGATAATTCACTAGCCCTCACTCCAAATGCCTGCCATCTTTGTGTGTGAATGTTCTTTGTAAAACAACCACAAGACCTCCAGGAACCGCCATCTACCAGGAAGAGTTTCCTCCTACAGGGTATGGGTTCTAGTTCCTCAGGGATGCAGGTAGCAAGTAGCAGCATGGGGTACTCAGGTTCGCAGCTCTGGTGAGTTGGTTCCCTCTGCTCTACCTAGCCACTCCAGACTTGGGAGCTTAGTGGGTCTGTACCTCCTCATTCATGAAAGGTCTGGTTCTGGAGGCTCTGAATCTGAAGTCTCCCATCCCAGCCCATCCAAACCCAGACAACTACCTGAACTTATTAAACATTTACCCCATAGAATTCCGTTCCCTAAGACTATGAGTTTTTTCTTTTCCTCTCTAGGCTAGGCTGCAACCTGCATACTGCCTCAGAATTTAGCAAGCATCTCATAAGAAAACTGCCTTCCTGGCTCCTCCAGTTTCCAATCCTTCAATAGATCCATTGTCTACTAGTTTTTCCTTCCCTGAGAATATGTCCTCTTGGACCAAACCAAATATTTAGCTTACATCTAGAAAAAGCACAAACCTTTCCTCCTTACCCATCCCTACCAAAATAAAACTTAGTTTGTTCTTCTCAGTATCCCTGAGGAGGGTTCTTCCCTCTCTGGAAATCTATTTCATCCAATTCTTACTGCTTGGATAGCTTTCCAACTGCCTTTAAAAATATGACACATACATCTTTTACTCCCAGTTGTTTCTGTTGAAATGTTAGCCTGTTACAACATACAAAATTCTAGTCTGAAATGAAAGGTTCCCCTTTATTATATAAGAGGAAAAAGAGAGTCAGTGATATGATCTACAGGCTACTGGCTTTCAACACCAGCTTGGCCAACCACTATTTCCCTGCAGCTATTGGATGCCATGCTGAGGCAATGTGGGAAAGCCTTGTGGGAACTCTTCCAAACATCTCTCTCTCCAGCAATCATCTTACTAACTCATCATTACAACGTTAATTAACTTTCTTATTTTCTAAATCATAGTCCAGAGTTTTATGTCCAGCAGCCTGGAGCACAAGAACATTCTTGAGGGCACAGTCTCTACTTGAGCAGTGTAGCTGGTGGTTACTCCTTGGCGGTCTGGTCCCTTCTCTCCTACTCCAGCCCCTGAGACAGGAAGCTCTGATGCTTCCACGGCTGTCCTTTCATTCTCTTCCAAGTCTCTGGCAGAGGAAAGACGTGTTCCTCTGACTGCACATTTATTAGCTCATTATACTCGTTTGTTAGTGAGACTGTGAGATTTAAAGACACTTGGTCTCTTTCTTCTCCGGAATTCATACAATAAAATCTCTCAACTCTCTGCCTCCTTGTGTTGGGGTTGGGGAGGAGGATGGAAAAGACTTTTGCCTCCTGCAGGAAACAGAGGCCTAACGACTTACAGCCAGGCTTGAACGCCTTTTACTTTCAACTCTGCCTTCTTCCCGTCTGCCTACTATTCCTGTGTGTAGATTTCCTTGGTCTGTAATCCAACAAGTAAGCAGAGGTAGAGGGACTTAGGCACCAAGACCTTAAACAAGAGCAAGTTTTCCTCCTCTTTCCAGCTGCTTTCCTCTCCATCTTCTTCTCTCCTCCTTCTCTCTCTCTTCCCTCACACTCTTTCTGTCCTTTTCCTCATTCCCACCCCAATACTAGGCATCAAACATAGGTCCCTGTCCACACCAGGCAAGCATTTTACCACAGAGTTACACCCGAGCCCTGAAACCTTGAACTCAACCATAGCCTCTCCCCTAGACTTGTAACCCTCCTGGGACAGATTACAGAAGTCTTGTCACCTCTTCCTTGGGGAGGATGCCAACACTTCTCTCAAGGCCATATTAACAGCATGTCTATTGAACCTTCTGGGTGTTCTAGGATGACCCATCCTATGATGAGTCAAAAACAGGCTGGCTGTGTGTTATCACAACTTTCTTACAGAAAGGAGCTACAGATAAACCACACACTGCTTCTTTTCCAAGTGAGTTTACAAAGCCACTAGCTTGGGTCTATTCCATTTTTTGTCTGTTTCTGTGGTGCCGGGGGTTGAACCCAGAGTCATGTGCTCCTCAGGCAAGCTCTTCCCTGCTAAGCTACATTCCCATCTAGTCACTCTGGTCAATGTAAAGCATCCAGTTGCATAATGACAAAGGAGAACCTGGAACCACCCCAATGCTCCTGCAAACTGCATTCCTCAGCCTGGCCCTTTGCATTTTCATTACAGCTGATGCAGGTAACGGGCTCTGTTGTCAGCTACACAGAATGATGGATTCCTGCCAGTTACTATTTTAGCCTGCTGTTGTGTAGATCAAAGGTTCCCGCAGTTCTCAAGTCCCAGAGGACCCTGTCCTTATTTTCTGACTCCTGATCCAAACAGAGGGTAGATATAATCTCTCAGACTGCTTTTAGAAATGAGGTAAACGTACACTCAAAGGCGTCCTAAATAAAAACCCATCATGCTTCCTTCCCCAAGGCCATGACAACGTCTCATCTCCTCCTGATACAATGCCTTCAGCTCATCTTCCTTGTTATACTTTACCATAGCAGAAGGGACTGAGAGACATGCCAAAAATACATGTCGGCACCAGAGACCAGCCTTCCTGTCAGCGCTCAACAGTAGGAGATATGGTGTCTTTTCAGTGAAGCCTTTGCTGCTTTTGACCCAATTCCTTCCTTTAGCCAGCAATTCCTGAGGAAGCATCACCTGGGAGAAATGCGCCTTCTTGTGATAGCATATGGTTCTACACGATCACACAAAAACTCCTTAACATGCTAAGCATCCAACAGGTCTCAGTCGCCAGCAGACTTCCACCTGAGGGACTGACAAAGACCTCGCCATTCTCACCACTCAAGTGCAGGCCTCTGAAGACTGTAAATAGATGCCTACGGGGCCCTAAGCAATGGACTGAATGAGGCCCTATACTGAAGTCCTAACTTCCGATGACACCTTTGGGAAGGTGTGGGGCCATCATGACATGTGGGACCATCATGATGGCACCAGCACACTCATATGAAGAAAGCACAACTGAGGGTGTAGCTCAGTGGTAGTGTGTGCTTAATGTGCATGAGGTTCTAGGCTCATCCCAGCACCAACCCAAAAATAGCTAAATACATACCAAAGCACCTGCTTCCAGGTTCTCATTCCATCTAGGTCACTCTGTCTTCATATACACAAAAGGTGAAGTCACATGAACATTCAATATGAGACAGCCATCCTCAGATCCCTCCAGATCCCTCAGATTCCTGCTGATAGTCAAATCTTGGAATCCTAGCTTTAGGAATTATCAAAAAATAAATTCCTGGGAAGACAGTCTGTCATTAAAGAGTGTGTTTTTCAGGCATAAGGATCTGAGCCTGATCCTCAGAACTCAAGTACACTTCTAACCCCAGTGATGGTGAAATGGGAGGCAGAGGCAGGTAGCCAACTGGAGCTCACAGACTAGCCAGCCAATGAAGAGCCTGCATCAAACAAATGGGAAGAGGCTCCTAAAGCATGCCACTCAAAGCCCTCCTTTGACCTCCACCCTCACACGGACACATGCGCCTGTGCGCACGAGTGTGTGCGCACACGTGTGTGTGTGTGTGTGTGTGTGTGTGTGTGTGTGTGTGTGTGTGCGTGTACACACACACACACACAGAGAGAGAGACAGAGAGACAGAGAGAGACAGAGACAGAGACAGAGAAAATAAATTTCAGTGGTTGAAATCATTCAGTCTATGGCATCTTGTTATAACTGACAAAGACACCCTTCTTTGCTGGAAAGTATTTTAAAATGTAAGTTTAAAAATAAAGAACAAAGCCGGGCAGTGGTGGCACATGCCTTTAATCCCAGCACTTGGGAGGCAGAGGCAGGAGGATTTCTGAGTTTGAGGCCAGCCTGGTCTATAGAGTGAGTTCTAAGACAGCCAGGGCTACACAGAGAAACCCTGTCTCAAAAAAAAAAAAAAAAAACAAAATAAATAAAAAAAATATTCAAATGATTCAAAGATATCTTTCACTGAATTGGAAATGGTAAATGCAGAAGGCTTTGAGTTTTCGCTGAGGTAAAGCTAAACCTTTAAGCTTTACGGAAATCATACAAGGTCCTAGAAAGGCAACAAGAAAGGGCAGGCTCCCTGCAGAAGCCTACGCTGATTGGGCAACAGTGGACATGCAAGAGAAAGCAGGTTCAACATCATCTGGTAGAGGTCAAGATACAGGTACAGTCTGGAATGTCACAGAACACGCCTCTCATGGAGAGGAGTCTGAGTGACGTCTGAAGGACAGCAGGAGATACCCGGTATGAAAAGGAGAGAAGGGAATTTTCTATAGACAGAACAGCATGTAGTAAGCTTAGGAAATGCTAAGCCACTGGGTGTTAATGAAAAATGCCAGGTGTGGGGTGGTTAGCAGTGCCATCACTGCCAAATGAAAACCGAAGGCAGTGGGGACAATCACTAGAAAGGCCTGTCTCCTAGTAAGATATTTTAAAAATCCCAGAGAACCATATTGTACGCTTAGAGAGGCAGCTGGCCTGTGATACTGCATGTGGTTGTGTTCATGTGTGTACAAACCAGAAGTCGTCAGCTGGCATCTTCTTCAGTTAATCTCTACTTTATTTTTGAGACAAAATGTAAGGAGCAGAATAAAAAAAACGATATTATGGATAAAATGTGGCCATGGAAGCCAGGACTGGGAACCAGTGTGACAGATAAAGTGGGGGCAAGGTGAATGCCCAATGGAGCAGTATGCCCTCAGTTGTAATTGGCTGAGAGGTAACCATAGTAACTGAGCCCAAGCTGTCTGTGTGCCAAGTGATAAAACTCCTGCCTCAATTCTAATTGGTTGAAATTAGCTTAAAAACTCTGGTCTGGCCCACGTAAAATCGCTTGTTCCCTGGAGCCCCACGGAGATGTTGTAGCTCTGAAATTCGAGCTGCTGCCTGTTACCAAACGTTTCTTGTTACTGGACCCTCATTCCAGGACTGAATTCCTGTAGGTCAGCAAGGCTGTCCAGTGGAAGTTCCCACTGGTCCGCAAAGCACTCTCGGGCCAAGTTCCACTGGGACCAAGGCCGCATCCGGGATCAATTTCCAAAAAACAGGTGGACACGTTGCGAACCTTCCCTGCAGCACTGAACACCGGACCAGACCAGAGGTTAGTAAAGAGTGTGTGTGCCCGAACAAATGCAATCCCATTTCGCTATTTGTCTTTTGTCATTTACAAATAAATGAGCTAATTAATGTGACCTTTCCTCCAAGTTTGAGATCCCCCCACCCCCCGCAGCAATTTGCCACAGTTTAAAGGACAGTTGGCTTAGTTGGCAGGATCATCTAGTGTCTGTGCTTTAAATTACAGGCCATTTACTGATCCAGAGGCTGGAGCTCCATCTAAATAGTGGGCCATTTTCTGAGCAGTAGGATCAGGACAAAACTCCTAGTCCAATTCTGAAGAACTGGAGTGCTTTGCGTTTCTTAATGGGCAAAGTTTTCTTAGTGGGTTTTCTCAAAGTTGAAGATGCCTCAAAGCCAACTGTGGCCAAAGCTAGAGGAAGAGCCAGTTATTGGCACAAAGTAGACTGAAGGGTATGGGCAGAGGTCTTCCCAGCCCAATAAAAAAGTGGTTAAAGAAAAGACTAGTGAGGCAGACAGATAAATTATTTAATGAATTCTTGAAAAACCCACCAAGAAGTAATATCACCTAATACCTTAAAAAGAAAACAGTAAAGGCACTGTACCACATAGCCTATAAATTAACACCATGAATGGAATAAAAAGGCTCATCAAGGGTATGAAAAAGATAAAATTAGAGGATGAAGAGATCTCTGACTCGGTGGAAACAGCTTGGCAGGATACTAACCGCATAGTTAAAAACAAGACTAAATCCAAGGAAGTTGAAATTGACATCTCATTAACAGCTCCACAGCAGGGAGAACCTATAACAGAAACAGCATCACACAGAGAAGTGCCTAGTATACTCATGAAGACTATAGTAGACACTGACAGAGGTAGACTCATGGGGAAAGGCTAGCCGTGAATACCACGAAAAGGTGGAAAGATTCCAATCCTTCCAAAACTTCCCTAGAGTCAGGACCGGTCCGCCACTGCCAATGACTACCTCCCGGCTTCAGATGCCAGTAAGGGGGTCTGGACAGGCCGGCCCCACGGAGGTAATAATGAAAACCAGAGCATATTCCCCACAGGAACTTAACGAACTTAGGAAAGATTATGCCCAAAATGGCACGAAGGATGCATCCTATATAGTAAAACTGTGGGAGAAGGGAGCAAGTACAGTAATGTTATCGGACCAGAGATGCACAAACTTAGGAACATGGTAGAAACCCACCATGTTCAATGCTCTGGAGCATGTGCTCTTACATAGCGCCAGACGAGACTGCACCCACTGCTGGACTGGATAACTGCAGCTTGCAGATGTGCACTCCCCTCCCTAGCTCTAACTCAGTTTGAGTCCTCAACAAAATGGAATGATCTACAGGAAGCAATTCAGTTAGCAAGAAAATTAGGAGTACTCTCCTTCATTCACAACCAGGTACCTACCCCACAGGCAGCACCAATGCTGGCTCAGTTTAGGAAGATTCTGTTGAAAGGGGCTCCACAACACCTCAGAATAACTCTAGCTGGACCAGTGCAAGGATGTCAAACTGTGGCAGACGCCATAGACTTCTTAAAATCATGCAGAGAGTTAGACTCAGAGAAGGCAGTATCCCTACCCGTTAAGGGTAAGAAATTTAACAGAATGAAGAGACGATTCAAAAATATAAGACCATTTAGAAGACCAAATACCAACCTCCCAGTTAGACCAGGACCAAGCAAACCACAGTATCCCACCATACGCTTGTTTGGGCAAGCTCCTTGTAGGCCTTTTTTTAGGGCAAAGGGGGCCCTATGGCTAAGGACCCCCTTACCCAGAATTCAACAACCAAAGGCTGAACACAGGGGCAAGGCCTATGAACAGGCTGCTACTCAGGAACAACCTGAGAGGACGAGGATGTCCCTTTCAATCTCAGGGACACAACATCTAAAACCCAGAATAACACTACCCATCATACTACCTGTCGGCACCACCAAAGTAGTTAGATAGCCATTGGACACAGGTAGTGAAATTAATGTATATACCCTAGATGAAGGACAGATTCTAAATATAGGTAAAATTAAAGGCTACATAGAAGTAGAGGGACTTGGAGGCAAAGTCAGAACCCCTATAACTAGACTAATATTGTAAGTGTATGATAAAAATTATGAGCTAAATTTTGCTTTGTGCAGTGCCCCAGAAAATATTATAGGACTGCCTACAATACATAAATTATTCCCAAAATTTTTGAATTATAAAAGAATACCAAAGATATTATTGGCTACAGTTAAAATTCCACAGATAGAACTACCTAAAATATCACCCTCCTTCATACCACAATATTCCATAAAAGTTAGGATGGAGGAAGTGAAGGACACCATATAAACATTAGTAAAAGAAGGTATTATAGAACCAACACAAAGCTTTAACTATAATAGCACCATTTTTGCCAGTTAAAAAAACCAAATGGCAAATAGAGATTTACAGTAGGCTATAGAAACATAAACAAACTTTCAGAGCAGATGCCTGGACAGTTGCCTGATGTAGAAGATAAATTTCTGTGAATTAGACAGGTGGCACCCAAATGGTTAGCCACTATATGTGGGGAGTCGACAGAAGGCGGCTATCACCTTTGCAGCCATCTTGAGCCATATACTCTGACAAGAGACTTGATTATATTAGCCTACTGCAGCTAAGCACACTCTGATAACATCTTGCTTTAGATACCCAGGATCTTCCCTTGGGTGTGTGAGGCTTAAAGGTGTGATTTAGAGCTGAGACTTTAGGGCGTGACTTAGAGATCAGATTTAGAGATAAGACCTAAGGTCATGACCTAAGGGTGTGACTTAAGGGCGTGACTTAGAGGCGTGGCTCAGAAGTGAGACATATAAAAGGTGAGAGGCAGACAGAAGAGAGATCAGAGAGAACCAGACAAAAGATTACTTGACATCAGTACAACTTGGAACAGAAGATTTAGGTATTAGGCACTTGGCACTTGGAGGAAGAACTTGGAATTAGAGAGTACAACTTGGAGTTAGTTATTAGGCACTTGGAAGATCATTAGACATTAGGCACTTAACACTTGGAAGAAGTAACTTGGAACTTGGAGGCAATAGGGACTAGGAACTCAAGACTTGGGACTTGGACTAGGAAGAGAGACTGAAGAATAAATGGGATTGAATCATACTCTGTCTGGTCTCCATTCTTCGCATCTGTCCTCACTCTCTCTCTTGCTGAACCTTGACCTACTGACTGGAGCAGCTTGGGGCAGTGAGGGCTCTAACAACTTAGCCCCCAAGGCTTTTGGCAGTGCGGGTTCCAACATTGACAGAGCGGTCCGCGACATTTTGGCCCCCAAACATGGGGTAGTGCAGTTCTCAACATTTTTGGCGCCTAATGTGGGGCAGCAAGAATGAGAAACCCAGTGAGGGACACTACTGGAAGAAGAATCTGCTGAAAATTCAGAAGTAAAAAGAAGGTGATCACCATGGGAATCTGCTGCATCGAGAAAGGTAAGTCATGTTAATGAAAATGGGGCAAGAAATAAGTCAGCCTGAACTCAACTCTCTGTTTTTATTTTGTTGTTTGCTGCTCATGTGTGTTAATTGTCTGCTTTTGTTCGTTGTTTGAATGCTATCTTTCATGTTCAAAGTAAAAAGAAACGTATTTATCCGAAATTAGAATCTAAAATACAACCAAAGGTCGATGACGATTTGTCAGAGCCAGATTGTGCTAACCTAGAGGAAGAGGCAGGTGAACATTATGACCCTGAATGGCCCTCTTCCCAAAGTCCCCCTCCCTATGCACCTCTGCCTCCAAGTGCTCCCCCAATGGAGATGGTGGTTATAGATCCCATAAAGGAGTTACAGGAAAAATATCTGTTCTTAAACAACAAATAGAGTTAGAAAAAGAGTATCAGGACTTAATTAATCAGCTACAAAAATTGAAGACAGGGAAGATGTCTCCAGAGGTAAACTGAAAATCCCTCGGCTCCTTGCATTCCTCAACCAGGAGTCCAAAGGTGGTCCCTGTCCCCTAGCTTAAGATTAGCCACAGATTTTCCAGAGAAGGGAGACGCTGAGGCTTTCCCTGTACCCAAGACCAGAGATGATCAAGGGGTCCCTTGGAACAATAGACCTAGCAGACATGTTCTTTGGCATCCCCCTACATCCCGACTCTAGGGAAATTACCACATTCTCATGGGAAGAAAAAATAAAATCAATTTACTAGAGTTTCACAAGGAGACATACATATATATATATATATATATATATATATATATATATATCAGCACATAATGAATTGAGATGGGCTTTAGAGTCATTCCACACACCAGAAAAAGTAATCTTATTTTCATACGTAGATGTAACAGGAAATTTTCCCCAAAAGTTGGGAGGAGCTAAGGTGGGAGGAGTAAGGAGAGGAAGAAGAGTAAGGAGAGGAAGAGGAGAAGGAGGAAGAGAAGCTAGGAGGCAGATATGTAGGAAAATGGAGAACCATGCTTGGACCGAGAGCAGTCCTGGGTAATAGCTTATATCTAGGTTAGTTAATTGGGAAACACCTCCAATTGTGTGGGCATCTTGTTAATTGAGCATTATCAAACATATAAAGCCTTTGATTAATCTTTAAGCATTAGAGTCTCATTTCTACCAAGCCCATGTAGATGGCGGGATGGTTCGGGCTCAGCCCAGCCTTGTGGAGACAGTGTAGAAGATTGGCAGAACCATCTCCCATGCTGGCATCTTGAGGGTGACCGGGCCAGTGTCTATGGCCACCTGAGCTGGCGGCTTGAGCTGGCTGTCTGTGCCAAGCAGTGGGGAGAACACGCCTGCTGCTCATGACCTCAGTCCTAGCCTAGTCAGGCACATGGCGGCTCCATACCACAAGACAGATTGGGTGCTGCTGTTTTAAATATCGCCCGCAACACGTAGACGACCTTTTTCTGATATCAAATAATAAATAAATGCTACATAAAACAGTAGCAGACTTAATTAATTGCACACCTAATGGTCCATGAAGGATGAACCATTAATAAAGACAAAGTAAAGAGTCCAGCAGAGGCAGTTAAATTCCTTGGAATACACTGGTCAACTAGAAGACCATCCGTTCCCCCCAAAGGTAATTAACAAACTGAAAAATCTACCAAGACCTCAGAATAAAACAGAAACCCAGCATTTAATAGGTTTATTTGGGTATTGGAGGCAACATATACCATACCTACAATTGTTGTTCCAACTGTTATATAGCATAATGAAAAAAGCATCTGATTTCACCTGGGGACCACCCCAGGAGGAAGCAGTAAAAATTATATTAGAATACATACAGCAATTTAGTAATTTAATTTATATTAATGCAGATAACACAGTGATAATGGATATCTTCTTTATAAAGGGATGGAATATGTTTGTCAAACAACCACAGATCAAACCATTCTATTGCAAATACTTCCCTTGGTCAGACGCCAAGTATTCATATTGTTTGAGAAAACAACATGAACTGCCTGTGAAGCATTCCACACGTGCCACGGTATCCTAAGACGGAACCCAGTGGACTCTGGTCCACCATGCCTGGTGGCTAAAGGCACCAGAAGAGGCACGGGCAGGGCTGCCAATGGAAGGAAAGGTATTACAATGGAAATGGTATCTCTCAGAGTTCCTTCTAGGAGCAAACCTGAAGGAGCATACTGGCATCAATTAAGGAAAGCCAGGGACCAATTTTGCTTGACACCTCCCTCCCCAGAGACAGGTACCCATAGGAACATGGGAGTCAGGTCAATACTCCCCATCACTGGTTAATGCCTGGTTTACTGACGGTTCAGCCACCACTAAAAACAATGTGGTGTGCTGGAAAGCAGCAGCTTCCAGGCTGGAAGACAGAATGGTACTAAAAGAAGAAGGAGTGACAGCAGCCTTACTGGTGATCAGACAGTCCCATAAAGATGGAAAGAACTTATACCTTTTTACAGACTCTTGGTGCATGGCCAAAGGAATAGCAATTTGGTCAGGAAAATGGAGAAGAACAGAATGGAAAATTAATGGAAAAGATTTATGGTCTAAGGAAGCCTAGGCAGAAATAGCACAGATCAGTAAGGACATAAAGATAAAGGTACACTATGTAAGTGCTCACCAAAATAAACATGACCTATAGACTACGTATAATAATGAAGCAGATAGGCTAGCCAGCTTAACAATAAAACTCAAAGCACATTACCAAGCTGAACAGACAGGACCTAGAAAACTTAAAATTAAAAGAAAGTGGATTAAGTCAACTCCACACACAGAGAGATTACAAGAGAAGAAATAGAACAGATACACAAATTCCTTGGACATGCAGGAAACCATGCAACATACCAATGGTTCACTCAAAGGAACATAGCCATAGCATGGAATAAAATTAAGAATGCCATACAGAAATGAGAAGGATGCCCTGCAATCAAAACCAGATTTAAGCATAATTACCATGGAATAGGCACTCAGAGACTACACTATAATCACACACTTCACATTGATTTTATAGGACCATTAAGTGAGTGTAAGAAACAGTACACATGCACAATAGTAGACATCTGCACAGGATTGGATATGGCTAAATCAGGATCCAAACAAGACCAAACAATAACAATATTGACATTGTGGTCATGGATTTCAGCCTATGGAATATCCTGACTAACACAAAGTGATCAAGGAACCCACTTTACTGGTAAAATCATACAGAGATTGGTAAAACACCTTGACCTAATGTGGGAATTTCACTTTGGCCTATAATCCAACAGCAGCAGGCAGTATTGAAAGATTTAATGAATTACTAAAATTAAAATTAATAGCACATAAAGATAGTCCACTTTCTGAAGCCCTGGTGAAAGCTACTTTTGAACTAAATAGCAGACCTGAAATCAACAAAGAATCTCCAACTGAGGAAGTCCTTAGCATACAGACAGATATAGATTATCAAGATGAAAAAAAAAAAACCAGAAATGTAATCAAACCCTTGCATTTTCAAGCACAAGGAAAAATTAACTCAGGCAGAGATTGTAGCATCTGGCACTGGAAACACCGTGTGGACCACAGACCGACAGCAAGGGAGGACTGCAGTGAAGCAAACTGGAGGACCTACCATCACACTAACAGACAATGTGCGATGTGTGTGAGAGCACTGATATATACAGTGATCCTCATTGTTGTCTTTCTGGGAATCGTTCCAGTCATGGACCTTGGGGTGTACTTCTGTGACCAAATACACAGTAATCGTAATACTATTAGCCTGGTAGCCAACTATACGATTTGCTGACTAAATACTGTGGCAAGGAAAAACTGAAAACCCTAACTGTGCCGAGCAATGGTGGCACACACCTTTAGTCCCAGCACTTGAAAGGCAGAGGCAGGCGAATTTCTGAGTTTGAGGCCAGCCTGGTCTACAGAGTGAGTTCCAGGACAGCCAGGACTACACAGAGAAACCCTGTCTCAAAAAACCAAAAAAAAAAAAAAAAAAAAAAGAAAGAAAGAAAGAAAGAAAGAAAAAGAAAACTCTAACTGTGTGGTTGGCAGTAAGGTAACAACAGGATCTGATGCTGTAATGACATTGCTGTTGCTAATCCTATGCTCATTGATTACTGACTTATTGGCTATTTGCTTTTCAGAGCAATTGGAGGAATAGTGCTATGTATGTTACTAACCATGTGGACACACTTGCTATGCTTGTCGTGCTTTATGTTATATTGTCATTTTTACTGTTAAATATGCAGGAATTGGTATACATGGGAGTAAGAGTATTATAACTATTATAAGAGTATTATAACTATTATAACCATCACCCCCAAACCACAAATTCCATGGTCCACCTACAGACCTAAAGTTCTAGACCTTCTATACAAAATACCAAGATGGTGAACAGATGATAGGATATGGGCCACATACCAACTAAGAATAGACAGCTTCTGGACCAAGTATGCTTACTGCTTAAATTATCAGATTTACTGCTTAAAATATAAGACAGCAGACAGCATGGTATCATCCTAACAAGATTTATATGCTAGACCAAAAAGAGAGTTATAATACAAACAGATATGAAAGAAACCCAACAAAATGCCATTTTTATAAAACAACCACCATAGAAGTAGATACAAGGCCGCTCACTAAACCTGGGCTCACTGACTGACCTAGACTGGTTAGCCAGTAGGCCCAAGGGAGCCTCCTCTGCCTTCCTAGCCTTACGATCAGAGGCACACTACATTGCAACGTATTTATTTTACATGGGTTCTGTGTTTTACACAGACGGCCATCTGTGGCTGTGCGCCCAAGAGCTGTAGCCTTTGGAGCCTGAACACATGCACATCTTCTGGAGGTAGTCAGCATGCAACCTGGAAATCCCATACAGCACTCCAGAGTAACTCAGCTCATCTATGTGTATTTTACAAGTGTGCTAGGGTAGGGGCAGAGTTCAGTCAGTAAGAGGAGAACCTGGGTTAGACGGTCAGCATACAGGATTTTTGTTTTGGTTGTTGTTGGGGTGGGGAGGGTCTTACTATGCATCCTTGGACAACTTGGAACTTACTACGTATGTAGACCAGGCTAGCCTCAAACTCACAGAAATCTGCCTTCCCAAGTGATGAGAACAAAGGTGTGAGCCACCTTGAGCAGCTAGCACCCAGGTTAACATTTATTATCTCTTTGCTGGGGTTGGGGGTAGAGATAAGAGGGTCCTTGGGGCTCACTGGCCAGCTAGCTAAGCCAAACTGGCGAACTCCCAGTCACGGTAAGAGATCTTGACAAAAAAAAAAAAAAAAAGGAAGAGAAATAAAGATGATAGATGATAACTAGATCTTAGATGAGACAGATAGATGATAGATAGATAGATAGATAGATAGATAGATAGATAGATAGATAGATAGATAGATAGATAATTAGATAGATAGATAGATAGATCAGGTAGACAGCTCCTGAGATTGACCTTTGGCCTCCACATACATATACACACACTCGCACCATTCCTAAGCAGTACACCCAAGAATGTACTAGTCACCAAAGTGTTGCAGGCTGTGAAGCATCTAAGTCCTGCTCTTTATGACAAGACAGGGGCCATGGTGGTCCTTAATGAAGAACTCCCATTCATGACTGCCCTTGGATAGACCCACAGAGTACTCTGAAGTCATGGGTAGGGAGCAGCCCCCTCCCCTGATCTTAGAGGTCATAGTCCTTTAGTTCAAGAGGCCACCATAGCTAGGACACCATCCTGTCCCCTGTAATGAGACCACCTTATTAAGTTCCTGCCATCTTTTATAAGATACAGGTTTCTAGCAAGTGATCAAGTCTCTCTGGTTTGAAATTCTTGAACTCAAGTTTTAGGTTTTCCCAAAAAGAGGCGCACCCATTTTCACAATACTGGAGAGGTATACTGAGCCCACACTTTTCCCACTGTATTTTAAAGTAGGTAATTAATCAAGACTTTGAGCCAGACAAAAATCTATAAAAATGTACACAACAAAGCACACCCTCCCTGTTAGCCTGGTTCCCACATCTTGCCACTGACAATCTTGTTTTGTACTCGTGGTTTCTTTCTGCTCATGGAAACCAATATAACCCAGACTATGGGCTTGTTTCTCTTTTTACACAAGAGAGATGGTATGCTGCATATGTGGGTGGGCCTCGTATTTTCACTTAGTAATATACCTTGGAGAATTTCCCCACGCAGTACGCTGAGAGTGTCTGTAATTTCCCTTTTGTCCTATCTCTATCTATCTATCTATCTATCTATCCATCATCTATATATCTATCCATCTACTTTTAAGTATCCTGCTAGCCAGAGAGATTCTCTGATGACACCTTCTGTTTTCAACTTTCTGTTGCTATAGCAATGCTGTAACAGCCCTATAGCACACTGCATGGATGCCATTTCACAGAACTAAAGGATAATTTCCCCAAAGTAGATACAGTGGCCTTGCTTCATCTACAGAAGTTGATACAGTGACCTTGCTTTGTCCATAGTTTTCTTTTCTGTGGTTTCAGTTACCCACAGGCAGCTCTAGTCCAAAATTGTTTAACAGAAAATTCCAGAAATAAACAATTTTTAAGTTTTAAATGGTAAAGTGTTGTGATCAGCACATTGGATACGTGTGCCCTTCTGCTTATGACATGAGTCATTCCTCTGACAGTTTATCTTTATCTTGAGTTCTACCCACCTGTTAATTAGAAACATTTCAGTCACCAGATCCATTGTCAGAGCATTTTAGTCCTCACATTCGAGTATCTTGTATTTACTGAATAATGGCTCCAAAGAAAAAGAGCAGTGATGCTGGCAGCTTTATTGCTATGTCTTTTTATAATTATTCTGTTTCATTATTGTTGTTGCTAACCTCTTGTGGCTAATTCATAAAAAGGTTAATTTATTAAAATTTACCTGAGGTATGTATGAATAGGAAACAATGTAGTATACAAAGTCTGGTACTATCAGTGGCTTCAGGTGTCCTTTAGGGGTTTTGAGATATATTCTCCACAAATAAGAGGGAAGCTACTGTATCAGGTCAGAACATAGACACCTTTGTATAGATAAAATGTCACATCAGGATTGTGTAGAGATAAATTGTTACCCCTAAAATATAATGGTTTAAGTCTATTGTAGTTCCCTCCCTATTTAACCATGTGTAAAACCACAGTGTGCCCAATTGTTACCACCTGTCTCCCCAGGTTCTTTGGACTCTGTGATATATGAAATATGAATATGAATATGAAGAATGCATCCCGCGGGTAGAACTAGAGTGCTGGCACAGGTATAGTCTTTCTATAGCTGATGAAAGACTAAGTAACACTGGAGGTTCCCCAGTACCCAGTGTCACCTAGTGTCCTGCTGTGAAGTTTTCGAAGTATGCAGCTGATGGGAAAAGCAAGGCAGCTGTTAAGAGCTAACCTAACCACTGGCTGGAAGCCCCCAGATAATATAGGCAGTGGTCACTGCTCGTAGTTGGCCACAGGACCGAATCATAAGACCCCACAGTTTGGCTACAGGACACAGAGAAATCAAACTGGTACTGTGCTGAAAGCTTCCTGCTTTTAAAATGCTGGAAGGCTAATGTAGGCTGCTGGGGAAGACAAGACACCAACAGCATCACTCAGCAGTGAAGCCTGCATGCTTAACACCCTGCCAGACAAGATGTGCCTACCAGTGTGATAGTGGCATACGGTTATGAGGTAACCAACTGCTTTTGCATTGGATTTGAGAACTGTTACAAAGAAAGGTTTTATACTGTAAGTCTGGTCAAAAGCCCACAGCTTCCAGGATCACAAGAACTAGGGAGGAAACCACTAGTTATTTTGTTAACCACATATTGCCAAACTGCCTTCTAAATATTTTTACCTATGCCCATATGTTAGTGACACCTTCAGCCTTGGCCAGAGAAGCTTTTGTGCAATGATCAGAAGTTAATGCAGAGATTCATATCAAAGCACTGAGAATTAAGTGTACTGAGTGACCAGCCCTAAATAGGACATCTGTATCAATTGCCCACTCCCAAAGCTCAGAAAATACCACAGAAGAGGGGTAGAAAGAACGTACACCCTAGGAGATGGGAAGCAGCACTGTGAAAGGCTGTCTTGGGCAGTGATGTAGCACTGCTTCCATGAAGTCACAGTGATGTGGCCACTGCTTCCATGAAGTCACAGTGACATGGCCACTGCATCCATGAAGTCACAGTGACGTGGCCACTGCTTCCATGAAGTCACAGT
>JANHMN010000013.1:71336890-71379499 GCA_030674055.1 Rhabdomys pumilio | reverse complement strand
AGTGACATGGCCACTGCTTCCATGAAGTCACAGTGATGTGGCCACTGAATCCACAAACTCACACTGCTGTGGCCACTGCATCACTATAGCACAAGATCAGTCCACGTTCCCACAGGCACACTGACAGAACTCTAGAGTATTAACCAAACAAAAATGGCAAAGACATGAAGGGCTGAGGAGGAAGTATTGGGAATATCTGGGGGCAGCTGGAGAAAGGTGAGGACACATATGGTCAAGAGGGATTATTACATATATGAAACTGTCAAAGAATTAAGAGACATTTTGAAAAGATATTCTTTTAAAAAATAATAACAGCTAACAGAGCTTGAGAGATAGCTCAGAGGTTAAAAGTACTTTTCTTCCAGAGGACCTGGGTTTGATTCTCAGAACCCACATAATGCATGGCTCACAACCCACTGTAACTCCAATCCTAGGGAATCTGATGTCCTCTTCTAGCTTCTGTGGGCATCAAGCATGCACATGGTGCTGGCATACATACATGCTGGCAAAACACTCCTATACATAAAATAAAACAATTTTAAAAAACAAAGCTAAGTGTTGGACGGCTTGCTATGCAGACAGGGAAGGTGCAGAGTAAGTCTCAGTTAATAAAGTCAGTTTCTTTTCTTCTGTTCTTCTACCAAGAAGCCTATCTAGTGTCAGAGATTGTGCCAAATACCCAGAGACACTGAGTGAGAAGCCCGGTGTACTAGCCCTAGTAGTCTCAGTGCTTTTGGTCAGTGCAGGTACCATATTCACATGCACGCACCCATATACAAACCCACGCAGAGCAATGGAACTAAAAGCAACAGACTGAGCCTGGTTTAGAGGCATGCACCTTTATTCCCAGCACTCAGGAGGAAGAGGCAGGTGGACCTCTGTGAGACCCTTCTCAAAACAAACCAACTAACCAATAACATAAACCATCAACAAACAAAACATTCAGCTTGAAGCCAGGTAAGTAGGTAGGTAGGTCAAGATGTTCTCCGAAATACTGTGGTAAAAGCAATGGGCTTTCTCTTCCTTTCCCTTGCTCTCTAATTCCTTATAAGCCTTCAGGCTTGACCTTTTTAAAAATTGTATATTTTGGTTTTGGTCTTTTTTTTTTCCTGTTTAATTTTTATTTTATGTATGTGGGTATTTTGTCTGCATATATGTTCATTTAGCGTGTATATACCTGGTATCATGTCCCCTCAAGAGGTCAGAAGATGCCACGGATCCCCTGAAACTAGAGGTAGAGATGGTTGTAAACCAGCGCCCCAAACACTGGGCAATCACTCTGGCTCCTTGTTTTTGTGTGACAGTGTCTCACGCTGGCCCGGGCTGGCCTAGAATTTGCTACATAGCTGAGAATGACCTTGAACTCTACTCTCCCTGTCTCTACCTTCTAAGTGCTGAGATTACTGTGTGCTGCCCCGCTCATGGTTTCCCTTTTAATGATGGAAATAACTCATTTCTAAAGCTTCTTTCTCCACAAGTAATGGTTTAAAATGAAGTCATAAGAAAAATGTTAGCTGGGCAGTGGTACATTCCTTTAATCCCAGCACTCAGAAGGCAGAGGCAGGTAGATCTCTGTGAGCTCGAGGTTAGCCTGGTTTACAAACAGTCAGGGCTATACAGAGAAACCCTGTCTCAAAAAAAACAAAAACAAAAACAAAAAAAACAACAACAAAAGTTATCTGTTTCAGTCATGGTTAGTATAGCTTACAGCATACCAGACCCACTGGAAACCTCCAAAGTCTAAGGAAGACAGCATGCAATCTGCTCTCCTATGCTTAACTTCTGTCTCAGCATGCTGCCACAGCACTGAGTGGGGGGAGGTTGGGTCCTGGTGCCCCACGGGCTGCAAGAGGAGCTCCTGTGGCAGGCTGCTTCTTCACCAGCTCTCCGTTTCTGGGGCATTCTCTACATCACATAGCTACTCACAACCAAGTGATGGAGTCCATGACAAGCCTTTCTACGAGACCCATGCTGACAGTTTCACCCAGGTTCCCACTCTCGAATATCATTCACACAGAAAAGTGGAACCACAGATACTAGGTACTCTCAGGGGGCCACAGAATTTAACTCCAGAGACATGGATTCAAGTCTGACCCCTTCATTCAAATTTATACAAATTATGTGGCATCCTTTTACCCCTATCTCCAAAAAAAGGGCAGGAGAGAAGTACATGGTTTGAACCACACAACTATAATTAAAATAAGAAATATGTCAAAGTACCCATCACACTCCCCAGCAGGAAGTGGGCACTTCCACCATCTAGTCCATAAGTGTGAGGTGGACCTGAGGAAAAGCCAGACTGGACCTGGCTGCCTAGAGAGCTAAAAAAGTCTATGCTTTACCCAAGTCAGAGGGGCCTATGATTTCTGTTTGCTAGGGACCACAAGAAAGATGTCATTGTACTTCAAATGGCAGGGGGAAGCTAAAGAGCTCGCCACCAGCACACCAGCCTCTATAACAGGACTTGTAGACTGTCTCCCAACAGTAGAGTACAAGTTGATTTTCCAGGCCTACATTGGTTGGCCATACTCCATACCCTCAGGGAGTCTGCTCTCCTCCCCATTCTCTCACAAAAGCTGGCAAGCCACCTCTCCTCTACATCACTACAACACACAAAGACTTGCGCCTACAGCCTGGCAAGCTGGGACCCAGAGAGCTGTCAACTTGAAAAGCTTGCTTTAAAAAATGCCCAATCCTAACTCCCAAGTTAAGGGAGCCTGAGAGGCAGGAGGGAAGCCTGAGGCCATCCCCCTGGGAGGTGCCCAGCCCAGCCCTAGCAGGTGTACCCAGTGAGAGGCTCAGCTCTGGAACACCGTGTTTGTTTATTTAAAACATTTAGCCTGAGGGAATGGCAGGCAGGCTGTTTTCTTTAACCCACCTCAGCCCCTCAAACAAAAGTGAGCCTGACAGTCCCAGGTCCTCTCCTGTGGAGCTGGGCCAAACAATACATACTTCTGCCATGCTGTGGGGAGTCTGGGCTTATCTCTTCACATGAGAACTGAGCTATGGCTGACAGCCAGAACAGCAAGGCCCCAGCCTAAACATCTTCCTTTCCTCAAGTGACACCCAGACTGCCCTAGTAAAAACGCAGCACCAAAGCAAGAGGCTAAGCAGTCAGATGGTAAGGAGCAGGGTAGCAGAAAATGTGATGTGAGAAGGGAAAGTGGGCTACATGGGGGTGGGAGGCACTAGAGGATGGGCGGGGGTGGGGGGAATGAAGCAGGAGTCAGCAAAAACTATCTCTGAAAATGTCATAATGAAATCTAATACTTTACATGCTAACAAAGTTATTTTCAAAACAGCTTTTTAAAAATATATAATGCCCTGGTCATGAAGTTCAGTTGTTAAGGGTCCAACGTCCTCTTAGTCATGTTGCCGCCACGTCCACTCCACAGATTCTGTAGGATTTCAGGTCTCAGTCCAAACTTAAAATTGAAAGAATCCCACTGTCCTAGGATGCATTCCGGGAGGAGCACATTCCTTAGTCAGAGGACACTTGCTGGATTAATTATTAATTATTAATTTATTATTAATTAATTATTATTTGTTATTAATATTTAAATTAATTGATATTAAATATTAATTAATTAATTATTAATTCAGAGGAAGAAGGGAGAGGCTGATTGACATTCCTCAAACCACAGGGGAGGAAACCCACCTGCAGGTGAGGAATGCCCAGAGCACAGTAGACACATTCCAGGAAAGGGGCCCAGGATGGGAGGTGGTCAGGAAGCTGGGCCCTTACCACAGTAAACCTGGGTAAACAGAAGACACTCATTGTCATAAAAACAATGTGTGAATCTGAGTCACCTAGAGACTGGACCTGGGTGGGTTTTTTTTGTTTTGGTTTTTTTTTTGGGTTTTTTTTTTTTTTTGTGGTTGCCCTTGTGAACTCTGTATAAAAACTGCTCTCAGCTTTGGCTCAGGGTTTCTCTTGCCTGCATGCAAGGGAACCCTAGTGCACTGGTTATTATCATTAAACCTCAGGTTTTTGCAGCAAATCACCTGTCCGTGTGTGTCTCTGTGGGAGAGTGTCCCCTGGTTTGGATCTTAGAGTCCAACATTTCCACTTCTACTCCATGGACTAGTTGGTGTGAGCCCTGGTCTTCTAGAGAACTTGGGAGTACATCCAGAAGTGTGACAGCTAGGCTACACTGTTAACGCTGTTTGGTATCAGTGTTCCCTGTGTCCCATCCGGCACTTGGAAACTGCCAGTCTTTTCCTCCACAGCAAGTGGCTATGAATTCCTCTGTCTCAGCTCATCATCAACTTAACAGAGGAAAGCTGTGAGTCCCCACTGGAGACCTGTCCAACTGTCTTAAGAGATGATGGTTCTTACTCTTCAAATAAACCCACAAAGAAAGTACTTCTTAAAGTTAGCTAAAGCAATAAATTGGGTTCCCTGAGTTACTTGGAGAATACTGGTGTGTTTATAAAAAGAGAAAGTGAATACGTTCTATGACTGTGCAGTGAGGTATGGTTGAAGAGGATGTCTCAGCGGGCCCATGCTGAGGAATCCCTTCCCCTGAGGGACCAGCCATATGATGGTATAGTATAGAATAGAGTTTATTCAGGGCATGGAGAGGGGAGTTATTTAAGAGGGTAGTAGAAGCAGAGAGAGGGGGAGAAAGGAGAGGGGAGGGGAGGAGACAGAAAGAAGGGGAGGGGAGGGAAGAAAGAGAAGAGACGAGAAGGCCAGCCATGAGCACATGGAGAGAGGAGGAAGGAGAGGGGAAAAGGAAGGGGGAAGTGGCGAGAGGACAGGGAGAAGCAAGAGAGCAAGAGTGTAAGAGACAGAGAGAGAGAGAAAGAGAAAGAGAGAGAGGGGGGAGTGCATGAGTTGGGGAGGCCAAGCAGCAACTTTTATAGTGGGCCAGGCCTACCTGGCTATAGCCAGGTAACTGTGGGGGTTATTAGACAGAATACTAACAAATATGGTGTGTAATTTTGGTAATTTTATTTACTTGGTAATTTGTGATAGTTTTAAAACTCTTTGAATGGTAGAATAGTGAGAGAACAAGTTGACAGCTCTTTACAGGCCTAAGGGTTCCAAAGTACAACTCAATCCAAAATGCAAGCTAGCACTTCAAACCTTACAACCCTGTGAGGGAAACTCTTCAAATAACAAACAGCTTGCTGCTCTTCTTCAACCTTTTCCTAAAGTACACACAATTATTTCTACTTTGCAGATGAGAAAACTGATATACACACAGAAGTTAGGTACTCTTTTGTTGCTGTGGTTTATTAACAGGTCTTGAATAAAAGAGGCTTCTCACGGTGGTTTGAATAAGAATGGCTCCCACAGACTCAGATATTTGAATGCTTATTTATCAGGGGTGGCACTACCTGAGAAGAATTGGGAGCTGTGACCTTGATGAAGGAAGTGTGTCACTTTAGTGAGCTTTGAGGTTTCAAAAGCCCAAGCCAGACCTAGTGTTTCTCTCTGCCTTCCACTTGCAGATTCAAACACAGAACTCTCAGCTATTTCTTCAGCACCATGTCTGCCCATGTGCCACCATGCTCCCACCAGGTTGATAATGGGCTATAAACTACCCCCCCAATTAAATGCTTTCTTTTATAAGAGTTGATGAAAGGGTTAAAAATTTTCAAAATCTCCTAGCAGACTGGGCAGAAGCAAGAGTGCAGGTCATCTTGGTTATGAGCTCTGTGTTTCAGGAATTTGGCTGACCACAAGATAGATGGTTGATTATGAATAGGCTCTTAGAGAATAGCCTATACAAAATGTTCCCCATGACTGCTCCTTAGACACTGTCACAAACTGAATAATGGGCTGGAATTTTCCACAGGTACTCTCCAATAACCCTCCTTCACTCCCCCTGGGTTGTGGTTTTCCCCCTAAGTTGTGGTTTTTGGCATTAAATTCCCTTTGTCTCCAAAGCCCAAGGGTCAGACCCCACTACCCCTGCATGGGTCATGGGTCTTGACCTCAACATGTTGATCGAAATATACCTCTTGCTGATTACATCAAATTCGGTTTCTTGTGAGTTAATGGGTGGCTGCGAATTCCTGAGGCTTGGGTGAGGTCCTCCCTTAGTGGGAGCCTTACATTTTTGGTTCCCTGGCCAGGAAACTGCGACCACCCTAAGCTCTAAGAACCCACTTAGAGGTATAATTTCTGTGTTTTTGGCCAGTTTGTTGTCTCTTGTTTCTGTGTTTTGCTGTGTTTTGGGCCCATTCTCTGGTCTGTACTGTCTCAGTAAACGGGTTTTGTGAAAGTACTTTTGGTTCTTTGCAGCCGTTTTTGTCTCAGAGAGGAGACGAATAAAGTAAGTGGCCGGCAGACGTGGGGGTCACTGGCTGCTGCACCCTGAGAGATGTCTCAGGAAGACAGGGACCCCCAGAGATGTCTGGGAGGTTTCCATTTGGGTGCCGGGGAGATGTGGAATCCCTCCTGGCTGGCACCGGGGGGCTGGAGAAGAAGTGGAATCTCTCTCGGCTGGCATGGGGTGCCGAGGAGGAAGTGGAATCCCTCCTGGCTGGCACTTGCGATTGAGGCAGGTTTTTGTTTTGTGTATCGGTGCCTGTCTCTCTGCTCTGCAGCAGCACTCTTGTACTGGCGGCTTCATCTCTTTCTCTACTCATCTCAATCGCCAGTGCCAGCCGAGAGGGATTCCACATTCTCTGGCACCTATCCTTCTGAGACATCTCTCAGGGTGCAGCAGCTAGTGACCCCACAGCGATGCCCTAACCTCCCAGTCGGGTTCTTAGAAATTAAGATGGTCGCAAAAAAAATCCCGGACGAGCCCCCAAATGAAACCCTCAAACTCGGGAGACCCTTACTCAAGACTCGGGAAGTCACAGCCACCCACAAACTCGCAAGACACCATTCCTGAATGCAATCAGCAGAGGTTTATTAGAATAGGGAGGGGAGTTGGCAGCCAATGGTCAAACTGCTCACTTGCGCAGGAGTAGAGTTTGACAAAAGACCAGCAAGCTGAGGGGCTTTTTAAAAAGGGAAAACCACAAACCAGGGGAGTGGGAAGGGGAGAAGGGGAGAGAGGGGTTGTCAAGGATACATAACATAAAAATAGCAGAACATTCCAGAGGAGCCCAACCTAAATGATTCAGGGTCATGTGAAAAGCACTCTGTACACCCATTCCCCACAAAATGTGGTCTTGCCATGTCACTTGCTCAGCTATTTATCAGTTGTTGCTCTGTCATTTTGCCCATCTATTTCTCAGTTTTTGCCCTGTTGTCTTCCTGCTTTGGGCCTTCCGCACCCACAGGTGGGTTCTTTTCCCTGAGGCTTGAGGAATGTTAATTCAGCAAGTGTCCTCTGACTCAGGGATAATGTACTCCTCCCGGAATGTATCCCGGGGCCGTGAAGGCCTGAAATCTTACATTCAGTTCTGCTTTCTTAGTGAGTCTGCATTCTTTTGCTCAGGTCTAGGGGTCATAAAAACTTTCTATATTTTTCATGCCCTTTAAAGAAAAGCCTGTATATATTTTATAAAATGGTCTTTATAATTTTTCACTCTACAATAACACTGACTAAAACACGACTCTTCACATCTGCTGAATGAACCTGCTGTCAGAACATCTCACCTAGGACAAAGGCAACTCTCCTAAGAATCAAGAGCTGGACACATTCCAGGTCAGCCTCAGCTGCATACTGAGCACTGGCCCATGTCCTAGTCAGTGTTCTATTACAGTGAAGAGATACATGACCATGGCAACTCTTACAAAGGAAAGCATTTAAGTGGGGCTGGCTTATAAGGTTCAGAGGTTTAGTTCATTATCATCATGGAGGGAAGCATGGCAGCATACAACCAGACAAAGTTGTGAGTTCTACATCTGGATCCACAGTCAGCAGGCAGAGAGAACACTAAATGTAAGAGCCTATGGGGACCATTCTTATTCAAACCACTCAACTCAACAAAACAAAACAAAAATAAATCACTAAGCAGGAGGCAGCTTTGAGCTGTTCAACCAGCTGTGGACTGCTCAACTATCTAGGAGATTCGGCAGCCCAACAACTCAAGTCAAAGGGGTAAGGGCAATAGCACGCATGTGACCATAACTTCTTGGAAGCTTCTGGATAAACCACACAGCATCTACCTTCCAGAGTGCACTAGCTATCTCAGAAGAACAAAGCATAGAAAGCCAAAACAGGACACATGTGAGAGATGAGACTGAATTACTGCCAACACTTTTCCCTCTCGAGTCCTGACACTCTAGGGTACAGAAAAGAAAGCGTAGTGTTACAACAATACAGCCACATGGCAGCAATGCTTGGCAGTCTGGAAGAGCAAGGCAGAGATGGACACAATAAGACTTCTATGAAGCGCCAGCCAGTGAGATGCCTCAGAGGGTCAAGACTGCCAATCAACCAGAGGACCTGAATTCAATCCCTGGGACCAAATGACTCTGGTGGGCTTTCCTCTGACTTTTACAAGTAAGCCATGGTATGTGCCTTTACACATATATATGTTGCGGCCCGAGCTGCTCCAGACTTGGGGGCCAAAATGTTGGGGACTGCTCTATCAATGTTGGAACCTGCACTGCCAAAAGCCTTGGGGACTAACTTGTTAGCCCGCACTGCCCCAAGCAGCTCCGGTCTGTGGGTCAGGGTTCAGCAAGAGAGAGAGTGAGGACAGACTCAAAGAATGGAGACCAGACAGAGTGTAATTCAATCCTGTTTATTCTTCAGTCTCTCTTCTTCTCTCCAAGTCCCTAGTTTTGAGTTTCTAGTCCCTAGTTCCTAGTCCTTAGTGCCTCCAAGTTCCAAGTTTCTTCTTCCAAGTGCTAAGTGCCTAGTGTCTAATTCCAAGTTCTTCTTCCAAGTGCCAAGTGCCTAATACCTAATTCTCTGTTCCAAATTGTACTGAACTCTTCTGTCTGCCTCTCATCTTTTATATGTCTCATTTCTAAGTCACGCCCTTAGGTCTTACTCTAAATCTGATCTCTAAGTCACACCCTTAAGTCTCACCTCTAAATCACACCTTTAAGTCTCACACACCCAAGGGAAGATCCTGGGTATCTAAAACAAGATGTTATCAAAGTGTGTTCAGCTGTTGTAAGCTAATGTAATCAAGTCTCTTGTCAGGGTATATGGCTCAAGATGGCTGCAAGGATGATAGCCACTTTCTGCTGGCTCCCCACATACACACACACAAATAATTATAATATTTAATTATAAAAATTTTGAAAAGGTTATTGAGGTGGGAGAGTCCCCTGACATCCCCCTGTCTGGACCCAAGAGTGGAACATAGGTAAGAACAGAAGAGGTAATCTCCCAGATGGAAAACTTCAAGTGCTGAGAAAAGAAGTCTAATACAGAGTTGGGAAAATGTCACCTAATTCTGCTCCTTTGGGGAGGGGAGGGAAAGGAAACTGTGTAATGGACTGGCTTACACAATGGCTCTGACCCCATCCTCACCAGTGTCTCCAGGGTACTTAATCAGTTTCTTTCAGCGCTGTTCCCTGAAAACTTGCTTATTTAGTGCTCACATCACTGTGCCCACCCCCACTCCAACTCCGCACCCCAAGTGAGAAATAACTGACCTTCTTGTCTCACACTCTACTTTGTTAAGTTATCTAGGATATGAGGTGCATCCAGATAAACCTCACAGTCAGGACATTTAGAAATTAAATGTCTCTCCAGTAAGTAAGCAAATTCCTTCAGCCAAAAGTTGTAAAAACCCAGAATTGCCACTGTATTTTTGCAACATAGAACCTGTTGGACTCTAAGATCCAAAACCAGGGGACGCGCTCCCCCAGAAAACTCACGGACGGGATTCGCTGTAAGATCCAAAACCAGGGGACGCGCTCCCCCAGAAAACTCACGGGCGGGATTTGCTGCAATAACATGAGGTTTGATGATAAGATGTTAGCCAGTATACTGGGGTTCCCCTATACGCAGACAAAAGGAACCCCAAGCCAAAGTTGGGAGCAGTTTTTATACAGAGTTTACAAGGGCAACCGCAAAGGATCACAAAGGCTGACCTTCCCAGGTGACTAAGATTCGAACATTACTTTTATGACAATGAGTGTCTTCCATTTGCCCACGTTTATTATGTTAAGGGTCTGGCTTCCTTCCCATCCTAGAATGTGTCTCTGTGCTCTGGGCTTTCCCCACCCGCACTTGGGTTCCCTTCCCTGTGGTCTGAGGAATGTTAATCAGCCTCTCCCTTTCTCCTCTGAATGTTAATCCTGCAAGTGTCCTCTGACTAAGGAATGTACTCCTCCCAGAATGCATCTTGGGGCAATGAATTCTAAATTCAATCCTGAATTTTAAGTTCAAACCAGGACCTGAATATCTCACATTTGTTTCCTACAAACTCTGTGATGATGGACAGCACTAAAACCAGGTTAGGGGTGGGGGTGGGGAGAACGTAATACATAGAAATAAGTTAAACCATTCATTGCCTTATCCATAACAGTGAGACACCATGGAACATATCACCCTTCTCTCTGAATGAATGTGACAACAAGAAACAGAATCTAGTTATTTTTGTTCAAATCCTAAACAGTATTTCCCTCCCAGGGAGCCTCAGGAAAATCTTGTTCATAAACAAATGATTCCTGGCTTCTTTCACTTCTTTTTCCTGGTGTTTTCACATGCTTCAGCACTAAGAGTCAGCCACTCCTCATGTGTCACTGTTTCCACCACTTCACTGTTGATGTCATAGAAAGGCACCAATGTGATGTGCTGGATTATAACCCAGTGAGAGACGGTAAAGGAAATTATGCTCTCACCTTTGGGTTTAAATTTTCCATGAAAAATTGTTCTCATCACCACAGAAGCTTAGCTGGTGAACAAGAAAAATGATTTAATTAAGAGACAGCCATAATTAGATTTTTTTCAGTACACTCTTTCAACATTAAAGTTACATCACAGCAGAGCTTTATTTTATTTCGTGACATATTTTCATCAGACCATTCCAGAACACACAGAGATGTTGAGTAAAAATCAAAAGAGAAAAAATATTCAAAATATTATTACACACAATAATCCAAGGATTGTCAGCCAGTGAGCAGGTCCATGGTCAAATGAGTCTTGAGGTGTAGGGAAGGAGGAGGAGGACCTATAAACACACAGGCACAGGGGAGAAGCTATCTCACCTGCGATGACACAGGAGGTAAGGAATGACACTGAGGTTTGTCAGAGTAATAAACGCATCAGTAACAAGAATGCACAGTGGGTGAAAAGAATGCTTTCTGCTCTGCAGATGGGACATGCAGAAAACATGTCATTAAGTCTGCACTTCCAGGACTTCCTCCCTGGTCTGCCCTTATGTGCACAGACACATGTCAAAACCAAACCCAAGAACTCTGATTCAGAATTTAAGACATCTTTGTTTGTCACCTCCTTGAACATTCACGGTAACAGTCAATGCTAAGCCTTCAGACCTTCCTATAAACATACGTCAAGACATCTGGTGGAAATTAAAAGACTAGGTACTGTGGAGACAGCTCAGTGGGTAAAGCCTGCTTTGTAAGCATGAGAATATGAGTTCAGATCTCCAGCATCTCCCTTCCCCTGGAAACACTGGTTATACTAGGGCACACCTGTAACCCCAGTGCTTATTACACATAATAATCCAAGGACTGTCAGCCAGACCACTGATCAAAAGAGTGAGCTCTAGGTTCAGAGAAAGACCCTACCTCAAAAAAAATTAACAGGAAAATACTCATTATCAATTTCTGGCCTCTCCACCCACACGCACAGGCATGCATATCCACAAGCATGCACTTACATACCCATACCAGCCCTTATGTGTGGTGGATATGTATGTATCTGTTTCTGTGAGTATGCACATATATGTGCAGGTGTCACGTGCACCTAGAGGTCAATGTTGGTTGTCTTGTGTCTTAGATTTTTGTTTCTGTTTTTTTTTTTTTTTTAATTTCGAGGCTATAAAGATGGATCAGTAGTTCTCGAAGAAGACCCAGGTTTGATTGCTAGCACCCACATGGAGGCTCACAACCATTCGTAACTCCAGTCCCAAGGGACCCTCCTCTGTAGGACCGTGAAAGGCAGCCTGGTTCCTGGCTGAGTTAAGGCTAGAAGCCCCAGTGACCCTGAAGGGATGGTTGGCGCTTTGCCTGGTTCCTGGTCACCAGGCCCTGTTACCAGCTGTAGCCCTCTATAGATCTGTGGCCATCAATCACAGGTAGAGGACGTGAAGTAGGTTCAAGACAGATCTCCATTTTAATGAGGTACCTAAAGGCCTGGAGGCTTAGCCAATAAGCTTTCTTTCCCAGACACTCTTCCCTACAAAAGGTATTTAATCTCAGGCCCACCCTGAGTAGGAAGGTATGGTTTTACTCATCCACTTTCTGACATGACAATAAATGTCTTAAAACCATGGACTGCCTCTTTTCATCAGGATCTGCCATGGAGAGCCACAGAGAAGGCCTTTGCCTACAGAGCTGCTGTCTAATCTCCCATAGAAGGCCTCTCTGTGCTCCCAGCCATGACCACCAAGCCAAGCTTAAACCTGCTGCTGCTGTCACACCAAGAACTCACCCCACAGACCAGCCCCTCCCTGCCCCACCCCAGGCTAGATCCAGCCTGTGGGGGTGGAGTGGCCTACTCTGTTCTCAGCTCTTCCGAGGCTCCCAGCTGTACCTGGGTGTCCAAGAGCCTGAGAACCAGATGGCCCTGGCCTCATCACAGGCCTGGAGAACCCCCAAACCAGCTCCAGCTGCCTTGCACCTCAGACTGCACTTCCCCACCCCCTGAGCGGCGTTCCAGGGCTTCCCTAAGGCTGGACACGGGCCCAGCGATGGCATGGTGTAAGCACAGGACAACTTCCTGAGTCCAGCTTCCCCAAGTGGCAGAGAAGACATGGGACCCAGAACCTTACACTCCTCTGGCTTCTGTAAGTACCAGGCATGCATGTGATATACATGCATACACATACAGAAACACTCATACACAAAGACAAATAACTTTTGAAGAAATTAATTCTATCCAATCCACTGACATAGTGAAGACTCCTTCTTAGTTCAGTATCTTGGCAACAGGTCAGGGAGACATGTCAGCATGCCACATGATAAAGAGAGAAAGGAACTGTGCTGTGGCCTTTACTTGTAAAAGCCTGAGACAGGAAGTCAGAATACAGAAAGCATCCTATGCACATCAAAGCTTTCA
The DNA here is from genome assembly GCA_030674055.1 of Rhabdomys pumilio. NCBI lineage: Eukaryota > Metazoa > Chordata > Mammalia > Rodentia > Muridae > Rhabdomys > Rhabdomys pumilio. Next base: position 71,366,378 of record JANHMN010000013.1, on the reverse strand, counting down.
TAAGGACAAATCAGCCAGTTTACCAGAAGCATTTGTCCACCTCTGAACAGAAACTCCTACATGAAAAACAGACCAGGGTGGCAGTCATATTACGCGACAAGGAGATGTTGTTATGGAGACAGCTTTGAGGGCTCCCAGGCAATGCCAGTGTATAATTAAGGCTAGTGAGTGATCACAGAGCAGCCAGCTGGGTGGTATCCATGGAAACCAGCAAACATACATCTTCACATACACAGTGACTGTGTTGGATCAATGATTCTTTATATAGGTTTAAGATACTGTGAATGGTGCATCAATAGCTTCTTTTGTTGGGCAATCTCAGATTAAATAGATGCGAGAAGCATGGTTCTTGTGGATGCTGCATTCAGAGCAGCAATCCTCAAACCAGTGAGCACAGTGGGAAATTTGGAGCCAGGAAATCACTAGTTAACTTTGTGAGAGAACTGAGCTAGTGTTTGACAGAGCCAAGGACCTCCCAGGGGCTGGCGTTCAACAGTCTAGAGCTGTCAGATAACATTTAATGCCCTCTGTCAGGCAGAAATTAGTATTGTGCTTGTTTACAGAAAAGAAAACGAATTCATGCACCTATGATGGCGAACCTGAGATTAGGTAAGAACTAAGTCTTTATTTAGGTCTGCACTACGCTACACAATGCTGTTTGCAAGGCACAGCCCAGACATCTCCACATACAGTAAGTAGCTCATCTAATCCTGCTCTGAATCAGCAGGAGCTTGTATTCCAGTACCTTCTCGTTTACATATTTCTCCCATGTGAACAGCATCCTATCCTAAGAGCAATGTGAAGGAACCACCTTCTGTAAGAGTAAATTCTGACTATCTGAGTAGAGGACGAAAGTTCCAGTAAATCACCTGTAACACTGACACCAAGATCTTCTAAAGAGGGTGATACCTGGTGACAGGGACACAAGAGAGTCTCACTGTGGAGTGATACACTCTAATACGCTCTCCACTACATGCCATATGAACCTGACAAATGTTTTATTGAATAGACATGATCATCACCAACACGGCTCCTAGCAGTTCACTGGTCAGGGCCACCTCATATGCCGTCGGGTCATGAGGATTAGAGAACTGCCAGCGTAGTCAAACTGCTTTAAAGAGGAAAGACCAGCAGGTTTCCAGGTGAAGCCATGGTTTGTATGTGAATGTCCACCTTAGGCTCCTGTGTTTATGGTGGCACTGTTTTGGGATGCTGTAGAACCTTTAAGAGGTGGAGCCTCTATAGAGAAAGTTGGCCACTTGTGTAAGCCTAGACCCACTTCCTATCCAGTAACTGCTTCCTGTTCCATAGAGATACTAGATTCCTTTGGTAGTATCAGCATACTGCATACTCCTGCTGCCAGGGAGCCACTTGCTGCAATGCCTTCCCCATCATCATGGCCTGGATCTTCCCAAACTGTAAGCCAAAATAAACCCTTCCTCCTGATGTTTTGTTAGGTATTACAGCGACAAGTAACTAAAGCAGTATCTTGTCCATCATGGCTGCTATGACTAATACCAGAGAACTCAAACAGTAGCTTATAGTCAACATAATGTATTCCCTACTCCTGGGCAGGCTGGGAAATCCAAGATCAGCATGCTGATGGCCTCAGCACCTGCAAGGAGCTGCCTTCTCAGAGACAGCATCCTCTTGCCGTGCCCTCAGTCGGTGGGACAAGGCAACTCAGTCATTTTCGAGACTGAATCTCAGTCTGTAGCCCTAGATGGCCTGGAACTGGCCACATAGAGCATGCTGGCCTCAGACTCACAGAGAGCCACCTGCCTCTGTCTCCTGAGGGCAGGGATTAAAGGTGTGAACCACATCATGACTGATTGGAGCCTCTTTAATAAAGCCACTGATGTTACTCTTGAGGATTCTGCCTTCATGATCTAATTGTGTGCCCAAAGCTGCACCGTTACCATCATCACAGAGAGTAGGATTTCAAACTATGAACTTCAGGGGACACAAAAATTAATATCATAGAAGAAAAGTTCAGTGAATAGTGACTGAACTCAAAACAGTGAGCGCTTCCCTTCCTTTTCCCCAGGAGCCCCAGTCACCCCTCCTCCCTCCCTCTCTCTCTCCCCCCATCACACACACACCTCATGACAGAGACTGAAGCTCTCTCTGCCTCCTTCCTATCTATCAGGATTCTGCCAAGGCTCCGCAGGTAAAAAGGCTTTCTGATTTCTCTAAGATAGCCCCAACCCCCAAGTCTTTCCACAAACTACTGACACCAGTCTTCTCACTTTCTCTTCATTCTCTTGCACCTTGCTTTCGAACATAAGTATTATAGTGAGATCTGGCTAGATCTCCTGGCCACTCCTCACAGACTTCCACTGCAGTATAGTTACTGCACATCTGGATCCCCTGGCCACTCCTCATAGCCTCTCACTGCAGTATAGTTACTGCACATCTGGATCCCCTGGTCACTCCTCACAGTCTCCCACTGCAGTATAGTTACTGCACACACATTAAAGTACATCTGGATCCCCTGGCCACTCCTCACAGTCTCCCACTGCAGTATAGTTACTGCACATCTGGATCCCCTGGCCACTCCTCATAGCCTCTCACTGCAGTATAGTTACTGCACATCTGGATCCTCTGGTCACTCCTCACAGTCTCCCACTTCAGTATAGTTACTGCACACATAGTAAAGCACATCTGCTTTTATTACTTCCTCAAAGACTACCAATGTCCTTGTTCTCGCTTTTCTCAACCTGCTCTTTGTGACCCCTTTGTGGCACTTCTTATAATCCTTCCTGGATTATAAGACTATAAGATTGTAATCTCCTTCTGCCCCTTGGCCATTACTTCTCTTTCTTGCTCACTGTGACTCTCTAGCATCTGAGTGTCTCCCAATCTCTCTCATGCTCACTGTGATTCTCTCGCATCTGCACATCTGATTGTCTTCCAAGGAAAGCGTTTGGCCTCTGATCTTTCATTCCTACATCTTTTTCTCCCGTGAGCTCTTCCAGCCCTTCACTCTTCTAAGGTTTGACTTAAGTTTTGTTTCACCCAATTCTCTCTCCAGGTTTCCAATTTAAAGCAGCTCCATAGGTGTCCGCTGCCACACACATCTATCTGTCCAGAATACATTTTGCCAGCTACACTCCCTACAGTCTTACCATTACCATAGCATCTGTTATGCCCAGGGCCTGATGTGTCTCCAGTTACAAACCTTGGAGACACCCCTGCTCTCTGGATCCCTCATCCTCGGTGTTTCACAACTATCATTACTCATCTCCTTCTGTTCTAACATGGTCAAATCTTTACTTACTTATTTTGTCATGTTCCATAGCAGTCACATGATAAGTTCACTGATTAAGATTTATTTTCCGCCGGGCAGTGGTGGCGCACACCTTTAATCTCAGCACTTAGGAGGCAGAGGCAGGCGGATTTCTGTGTTCGAGGCCAGCCTGGTCTACAGAGTGAGTTCCAGGACAGCCAGGGCTACACAGAGAAACCCTGTCTCGGAAAAAAAAAAAAAAGATTTACTTTCCTTCAAATTGTCAGTTCTGACCCTCTTCTTTTATCCCTGCCATCGATGCTTTGATTTGCTGCCCACCTGAATGCTTGAAGCTCAGTTCTATCTACATAAACCCTGTTTCCACATTAGCCTGTCCAAGCATAATTTACCATTCATCTTAGTTAGGATTTCTGTTGCTATGAAGAGACACCATGACCACAGAAATTCTTATAAAAGAACACATTTAACTGAAGGTGGCTTACAGTTCAGAGGTTTAGTCCAGTATCATCAGGACAAACATGGTACTGGAAAAGGAGCCTTGTACATCTGAATCAGCAGGCACCAGAAGGAATGACACTAGACCTGGCTTGGGCTTCTGAAACCTCAAAGCCCACTCTCAGTAACACACTTCCTCCGATAAGGACACATCTCCTAATAATGCCACTCCCTATGAGCCAATGGGAGCCATTTTCATTCAAACCACCACACCATTCATCTGTTCATCGAGAGTTCCACAATGGGCTCTACAGAGCTGCTGCTTCTTACTGTCCTCTGGCTTTCGGTTCAGTTTCCCTTTGCCTCCACTGTCTCTGCATCTGATCCAGCTTACAGTTTTCCACCTGTGTATTCTGCTTAGTGGTCCTGCTACTCATTCTAGAAGATCCTTGTTCCTTTCTTCAACATCACCTAGGCAACCACAACTTTCAGGGGCCAGTGTCAGCCACTGCTTTGCCACACAGATTGGCATCACTGCCTAACAGTCTCACCCTTATTGACTCTTGAGTTATAGTAGGCTTTAGACAGGCAGTGAACATAGTTAATGCCTTTCCTGCCCTCTGTGTTCCTCAGACTCCAAAGATTTCCCTAAAGAAATGCTAAGTAATGGTAGAATCATGTACAAAAGGGGGTCCATTGAAAGAGAAGTTATATGCCTTCATATCATACTATATTATATCATCAGATCAGATCAGATCCCCCCAGTATATCTCACACTTAGAGGACTAATAACTGCTTCAGGCAGGTAGTAAATCAGAACAGGAACAAACCCAGGGAGTCAAATGAGGCACCTATATACCAAGGTTACAGCACTAAAGGGGGTGCTGATGGACACTGTGTGGCTCTGATAGCTCATCTTGGTAGCCAACTACATCTGGAAATAACTAAAATTGAAGCAGCTGGGCACAGTTGTGATGGGTTTTCCTTGGTTGTATTATTTAAGTTGGGAGACTCACCTTACATCCAAGTCATTTGAAATGAGAGGACCCATCCTAAATCTAGGCCATGCCTTGTGGTGGTAGACATCATAAAGGACATATAAAAAGAAGGTTTTTAGTGTCTGCTTGCCCTCATTCTCACTGGCAAGTTTATAGATTCTGATACATCCACTCACTGTATTAGAACCTACTTCTTTGGGATTCTAACATGGACTGAAAACTGTCAACTCTCTAGGATGTCCCTGGGACTGCAGCACTTGCTTGGGACCTCTGCCTTGTGGACTGAACAACTCCTGGACTCTTGACCTTTCTGTAAGGAGACTGTTATCTTACTAATATACAGATGTGAATCAGCTCATTCTAGCGGTTCTGTTCTTAGAGAACCCTAACTAATAGAGTCTGAGCCCTGCATATATCAAAGGTAAACTCCATAAAAAAAAAAAAAACCAACCAGAAAATTCCACGAGTAAAGGTACCAAGCAAAGAAACAAAACCAACCAACCAACCAAAACTAACAAAACAAAACCAACTAGCAAACCAAAACCAACCAAATAAACAAATACTTAAGTTGAGTCAGAATACCTAGCATAAAAAGTACAGAAAAAGTATTTGCCAACGGCCCTTAAAAGGACAGACTTACTTCTATGAGCGTCTGCTGTCTTCAGGACAAGAACGCTGATGATGGTGGTATTAGCTTCAGGGGAGGCCAGCATTACACAGAGGGGATCCCTGTCCTCTCCTGGCTTGTCCTTATAAACTCACCTCAGTTGCTTCTTTCTAGTGACCGAGAACCCAAGCAGTTTGAAATACATACACGCGATAAGGTATCAACCCAACCCAGAAAGATTTCTCAAGCAAGGGCTTAAACCTACTAGAAAACCCACTAAGAGTGGAAACTTAGGAAGTATCCTCTTACACACCCACACACTGAGAGTGGAGATTCAGGCAGCACCCTCTTACACACCCACACACTGAGAGTGGAGATTCAGGCAGCACTCTCTTACACACCCATACACTGAGAGTAGAGATTCAAGCAGCACCCTCTTATACACCCACACACTGAGAGTGGAGACTCAGGAAACACCCTCTTACACACCCACACACTGAGAGTGGAGACTCAGGAGCACCCTCTTACACACTCATACACTGAGAATAGAGACTCAGGAAGCAATCCTGTTACACACCCACACACTGAGGGTAGAGACTCAGGAAGCACCTTCTTTACTCACCCACACATTGAGAGTGGAGACTCAGGCAGCACCCTCTTACACCCACACAGAGAGTGGAGACTCAGAAAGCACCCTTTTTACACACCCACACACAGAGTGGAGACTCAGGCACCCTCTTACACACCTACACACTTTACTGCTCTTTTCTTGAATCCATTCACTTTTTCTGAGTTAATCATTTGTACTCCCAGGAGAAGACAGCTCAAGATTTGCCAATATACTAGATTTCACACGTCCAAATTTACAAAAAAAAGATTATTTTTGCCCAAAGGTTGCTAAGCACTGTAATGCTTTCTGCCTCTTAAAGTATTTCTCAGATTTCAAGAAAAAAAAAAAGAGAGAGAAACATAACTGAAGCCAAGCATAGTAGTGAAAACCTTAATCCCAACACTCAGGAGCAGAAAGGCAGGTGGGTCTGTGAGTCTGAGGCCAGAATGCATAATGATTGTAGGTCAGGGAGGGATACACACAGTAAGACTGTCAAAAAATGAAGGAAGGAAGGAAAGGAGAGAGGTAGGGAGGGAAGGAGAGAGGGAGGGAGGGAGGGAGGGAGGAAGGAAGGAAGGAAGGAAGGAAGGAAGGAAGGAAGGAAGGAAGCAGAGACTAAGGAAATGATGCCGTTGATATGGCAACCTGTCAAACAATGGCTGAGAAAGAATATGGTTTTTGGATCCAGGAGCATCTCGGCCTTTGAATGACCTTTCTGCCTGGGTTACTGAGGGAAGGGTTTGGTTTGGTTTGGTTTGGTTTGGTTTGGTTTGGTTTGGTTTGGTTTGGTTTGGTTTGGTTTGGTTTGGTTTTTAAGAATCCAAAAGAGTCACTTTCTGAAAACACTGACATCTGTTTGATCATGATGACATCACTGGCAAAGCTATGTCCCCAAGTACAGTTGTGGTACATTATAAGTACCAGTGCATTTGGATATGTAGCTGGTGCAGGGAAAGGATACATTCTTGGCCACTAAGAACCACAGAACTCATATGTGACAGACAAGGTGTGGGGGAGGGGAGGGAGGCGGATTATAGGATACACTGAGGCTGCCACTGAACCTTAAGGTTCATCTAATCTAATCCTCCACATCTAAGGATTAGCATTAAACCACAAGAATCAATTAAAAATTGCCTCCTTTAAAAATAACTATAAAGAAGTTATAACCTTCCCTTCAAGTTTTGGGGAAATAAGCAAAGGAGACTCTCAGTAACCACTGATCAAATAGGCAAAGCCACACACACACACTGTCAAACTGTGAAAAACAGACTATGAATACCATACAGCTCTCAGGGATGGTGTGCAAGCCATAAAACTCAGCAGTCAGAAATGTAAGGTGTGGTTTTTGGTCTGGTTTGGTTTGGTTTTGTGTGTGTGTGTGTGTGTGTGTGTGTGTGTGAGAGAGAGGGTTTCTCTTGTAGCTCTGGATATCCTGGAACTCAATCTATAGATAAGGTTGGCCTTGAACCCAAAGATCCAACTGCCTCTGCCTCCTGAGTACTAGGATTAAAGGTGTGAGCCACTACTGTAAGGAGTGGTTCTGATGCTTTGATTGGGAATCTGCCTGTAAACGCTGAAGGTTCTGTTTTCCAATTAATTCTCCATCAATCAATAAAGATACCAGCAGCCAATGGCTGGGCGGAAGAGGCAGGACTTCTAGGTTCCAACAGGCAGTCTAAGAGACACAGGAGGAGGAAAGAGAATTTGCCATGCTTCCAAGGGAGAGAGAGACACCAGCCATGTGCGATCTCAGGTGGAGTGGCCACTGGCCACTTCCAGATTGGGCCTGGGGACAGATCTAGAATGTTGAGCAAGAAATAAAGGCAAGAACAAGCTAGCCTTGGGAAGCATAGAAGAGGCCAGCCACTGAGCCGTAAGGCAGGTTCAAAATGAGCGTGTGTGTGTGTGTGTGTGTGTGTGTGTGTGTGTGTGTGTGTGTGTGTCTTTCATCCACAGATTCAAGGTAACCAGGGTGGTGGATGGTAGCATTGTCCACCTGGAGCTTAAGAAACTACAGGCTACGCAGTACCATCCAGCTTAATATGATATTTTTAATATGTAAACTTAGTAAGTTATTAAGTGACTATGCAACAATATGCTTTTGTTTTAGCTCATTTCCAACATCATCACAAAACTACAACTTCTTATACCTATATGCTAGCAATTTGTGCTTCATGGAAAACCATCAACTACATATTATGTCTGTATAAATTTCTTTCTTCTGGATTATTTCACACAAATAGAATAGTGTATGCATTATTTTGTGACTAGGTTTTTCCACTTAGCAGAATGTTTCTAAGATCCATCTATATCAGGCTGGAGAGATGGCTCAGTGGTTAAGAGCACCAACTGATCTTCCAGAGGGCCTGAGTTCAATTCCCAGCAACCACATGGTTTTATTTCTCTGTCATATTTAAAGGACAATTTTGCTATATATTAAGTCTCTGGTTATTATATGTTGTTTTTCCTACAGTATGGAGAATATGGTGCTGCCTCTAGCCTCCAAGTTTTTGCTCTGTTTTGAGGTTTGCTGTTTTTCATGGATTGCATTGATTTTCCTACATGTGTGCTAAATCCTTTTTATCTTGATGCTTCTAATATTTTCTCTTTGTCTTTTAACAGTTTGATTATAATTTGTTCAGGTAAGGTTCTGTTTTTGTTTGTTCTTAAGGCTTACTGAATATTAATATCTCTCGTGAAATTTCATCCATTATTTATTCAAATATTTTTCTATCCCTGCCTCCTCCTTCTTTTCCAAAACTGTTTGGTTTTTTTTGTTGTTGTTGTTTTTGTTTTTTTGTTTTTTTTTTGTTTTTTGTTTTTCAAGACAGGGTTTCTCTGTGTAGCCCTGGCTGTCCTGGAACTCACTCTGTAGACCAGGCTGGCCTCGAACTCAGAAATCCACCTGCCTCTGCCTCCCAAGTGCTGGGATTAAAGGCGTGCGCCACCACCGCCTGGCTCAAAACTGTTTTTAATATACATGTTTATATGCATGACATCTCACAGGTAGGTCACTGGGGTGCTGGTCACATTTTGAACTGAAAAATTAATTTTTCAATTAATTCTTTTTCTGTATTAAATGGTGATTTTTCTCTCTTACAGTTCACTTTCTCTGCCATTTAAAATCTGCTGAGTCCTTCTAAAGAAATCTCATTTCCATTATACTTTTCAATCTGGACTTTTCACTGGTTATTTTCTATTCCTCTTTGACTGACATTCTGAATTCATTGCACCTTTCCTTTGCTTCTTGGCGTAGTTGCAGCCCCACCCATAAACATTCTGAAAGAAATGCTTTGCAGTGTTCTGGGCTAGCTCTTACAGCTGAAGCCTTTTCTTTTCCTGCACATGGACCACAATTTACTTCTATAAATGTCAATACTTTTTGGTTGAATACTGTGCTTTCTAGATAACATATGGTAACCACTCTGGGTCTACCTTCCCCACATGTCTCATTATTGTAGGTGTTAATTTTGTATGTTCAATGATCTTCCTAGAGAAAGTGTAAAGTCTGTCTCTCATAAAAGGTACAGATGCTGACATCTTTCCTAAGATTTATATCCTCATTCTTCATGCATGTGCAACTTGGCACCTGGCAAGGACCACTCAGAGGTTGTTGTTATGAGCCAGAAAACCTTGTTTGCTTCTGCTTCTGCATGGCTGGGGAGGGCATTTGAACCTCAGACAGTTTTCATGTCTGCCTTAGTTTGTACTTTCCTCTGACTCTACTGTATGCAAACAGGCCCTGGTCAGGCATGTGTGCGTGTGTTTGAGTCTGCTCCACCCCTTTTGTGTGATCCTTGACACAGAAAACATTGAGTGTGAGATATACAGAGGGAGGGCTACAGAGCTCACAATGCTCTTACCTCCAGAACTATGTAGGTCATCAGCAAGACCACTGTCCACAGCTTGCTCCAACCTGTTTACTTAGGACTAAAATGGCTGCCAGAATTAATAATGTCCCAAACAGGGAGTGACTCATAGAAGCTGCAAGGCTGATTTCCATAGTTCACACTGACAGAGCTGAGAGGGTGGAATGGGGCAGAACACTACATTTTACTCTGTTCCTACTGAGAACAAAAACCTCTGGTTTCTTGTATACCTTTAGTCTATTTCTGAAAGCATGGACACAAAGACTTCAGGTAGTGTTTTCCCAGCTCTCTGCTTGTTTTGGTGACTGTCAGCTTCCTCCCTCTCTCATGCTGAAGACCTCAGCCAGTCTCCCCATTCTTCTGAATGCAAAACTACTACACTACTATACTAATACAGCGACGGACGGAGGAGTGACAACACTACTGTACAAGCCCATTTCCAGAGAAAGCAAAAGCATCTGAAAAAACAGGGACGTCCAAAGCAGGAACTCTGATAACCACTTCATTAGATTGAATCCCACTCATCTGGAGCAGCTCCTAAGCCCCTGCATCTTGATTCCTTTGGACACAAGGGAGATGTAAGGTGCCAGAGAAGAGAGCTCATGTCAAAGCATCTGTTATCATGGTGCTTCACACTGTTGCCTTTCTGCTTTGGACCTCTGTGACCCACCTACCTCTCTCTTATGCTTCAGTCATGTCACTGTGATATACAAAAGCTATTCTTGTGGCAGCCCTTGTCCTGAAGGCTCACAGAAGTGTTTCCATCTGGCCAAGTCAGTTTTCTTCTACCATCTCACTGGACAGGCTGGGTCCTCTTGAGAAAGTCAACTGAACTCTGGACAGTCTCTGGTTCCAGGGAAGGACAAAAACTTCCTGACATATGTTAATCTAGTCTCTGAGGGATTTTTGATAAAAATCTCTCATTTCCAGAGGGGTAGTTAGGCTCATGAAGTTCTGGTGCCAACTCTCAATCACCTTCTAAGAATGTGATGGTGTCTTCCTGATAAAATAGGTGAAAGGTCTCAGAAAACATCACCTGTAGTGACCAGGCATGTGTCACTAAAAATGGTTTCCTAAAGATCCTACTTTACAGAACCCAGACTGAGCAGTCTGGGCACACAGATGTCTGAGCTAGACTTTCGAACCTCTACAGACCCTCTCTCTTTCTTACCTTAGCAAAGAAGATCCAGGCTGCACACTGCCCTGGGGCCAGAACACTTCTCAGCTTTACTGTACTGAGCATGAGAAAGAATCCCAAAACTCCACTGAAAAGAGAGAACACCCTTTGGTTAGTGAGACTGCCTTCCTTCAGCCACAGCCAGTGAGCTCCTCCTCTTACTCCCATCATTGAGAGAAGGGCCACGGAGAGCATGGAGCTCTAAATCCTTTCACCACCTCCCCGGGGAGCTGCAATCACAGGTAGATCCCATCACTCTCAGGTAGATGTCATCACTCTGAGGCAGATGCCATTCCTCTCAGGTAGATGCCATCACTCTCAGGTATATGCCATCACTCTCAGGTAGATGCCATCACTCTGAGGCAGATGCCATCCCTCTCAGGTAGATGCCATCCCCCTCAGGTAGATGCCATCCCTCTCAGGTAGATGCCATCACTCTGAGGCAGATGCCATTCCTCTCAGGTAGATGCCATTCCTCTCAGATAGATGCCATCACTCTCGGGTTGCCAGTGTCTGATTTCTAAGTATTACATAACTTCCACCACATTCGTGTTTCCTAGTACCCCTGGATAAAAGCAGCAATTCAGAAACCAGAACCTCAAGTTTCTAAAGAAGAGATGAGAGTCTCACTAGAGGTGAGAGAGGCTCGGAACTCTCAGAGGGGCACTGTTATGTTTTCAACATCAGTATTGCTCCAAAAGCTTGGGTACTAAGACTCGGTGGCGGCAAGTGCAAATCGTGTTGTTTGTATGATGAGGTCCCTGATTTTGGTCCATTTATGGTCTCATTATCTGAAGGCATCATTTCGAGATGATAGCAGGAGGCAGAGCTTGATTAGAAGACATGCTCCCAGGGTACACCTCAGAAACATGATTGCCCCCAGCCCTTCCCTTCTATCCTGTCCCCTTTCACAAGGCAGATACTGCTTCCACTGCACACCTGCCACTGTTAAAGAATGAATGTGCCTTACCAATGAGAAACTGCTCACTTAGAGACTAATAGGCAGAAATCTAGAAAGAAAGAAAGAAAGAAAGAAAGAAAGAAAGAAAGAAAGAAAGAGAGAGAGAAAAAAAGAGAGAAAGAAAGAAAGAAGGAAGGAAGGAAGGAAGGAAGGAAGGAAGGAAAGAAAGAAAGAAAGAAAGAAAGAAAGAAAGGAAGAGAGAGAGAGAGAGAGAGAGAGAGGGAAAGAGAGAGAAAGAGAAAAGAAAGGCCCAAAGAAGAGACAGCCTCAAATGAGAGTTTTTACTAACTTATATGCACCTTAAGTTTACACATTTTACATATGTTGTTAGTCTTAAATCTCTTGTGGGTCCCAGCTCCAGGTTATACACTGAATAATTTAAAAACAGACAGGAGATGGCATGTCTAGCCACTTGGGCAGATGGAAGACTTCCACAAGAAAGATATTGCTAGAATTATTTCTTAAGTACAGCAATGTTGTTCTTCTCAGATAGCTAGTTGTTGCTCAGCCTTATCTACCCCCTGGCGGAATTATGCTTTTCCTGATAAGGGCACATGAACTCACTGGCAGACCAGGATTTAATGGTCACTGTGACCCTGCACCACCCACATGAGCTACCTGGTGGAGGCATAACTTTGGGGGAATGGGCCTGATGGCTGGTCAGTCAGTACTGGTGACAAATGTTTTATCCTACATGAGAAACTTTGCTTACCTCTGGGTAGCTACAACTTATCTTTGGGGTGCTTCGGGGCTGCACTCCTTTAGCTAAACTCTACTCCCTGTGATTTGATGTCTTCTAGGCAAATCTGTTAGTAAATCCTTTATTGTCTGTTCCATTACTTGGAGTTCCTCCCACATCACCAGCACAGCATCAGAGTTACAAGCCCCAAGTACGAGGACCAGGCGGCCTTGGGAGACAGCAGACCAGGAACAAAGCGAGCCTTTGATATTTAACTTGTTCTCTTAGATGCCCATCACAGCACCGAAGCCTACAGCAGTCACCAGTGAGTCAGAGTGGGGGGTTCTGGGTCCACGACTCTGAGGGAAGGTGTAGCGGAAAGGCAGTCAGTACTCTGAGACACCTCTCGGTGGCTTCCACTCCTGCAGCGAAGAACCAATGTCACAGGGGTGTCCAGTCCCCAAAGGCTGTCCTTGTCCTTTGCCCCGTCCTCTCCACCTCCAATTAAGAGGCATGAGCGAAGTCTGTCCCTCAGCACAGATGCAGCTAGGATGAGCTAGACTCTGGCTTAGAGACAGCCAATGCTTTCCTCCCATTGCCTGACTTGTTAGTTTGTAAATAATACCTTTTTTACAGTTTACAGTAATTCATCTACTATTGCATGACTTATTTTGGCCAGGCCATTTGTCCTGGTACAGAAATTAGTAGGCTTTTCAAGTGTATAGTACCTTACCTGGATTCTTGTAGCATTACCTAGGACCCTATTACTGCACATTTAGATTGTTTCTAACTGTTCTGAAGGTTAGCGTGTACTCAGTCACCCATATAAATATGTGGTCACCTAGCCCCCATGTAAAGGTACCTATTTTTTTTAACTTGATATGGAGAATACCCCTCTGAAAAAGACAGAGAATCCCTGAAGTGAAGTATCCTGGGAGAAAGAGAGATTTGTTTCAGGGTCTCTGTGTTATGGCTACCTCCCTCCCATCAGGTACCCATGATCCCTCTCTGATTTCCAAGGACCTCCTGAAGGGAACACTCCTAATCTGAAATATATGACCATGGAGGAACCATTGAAATGATGTGAGGAAATTGTACACATTTTTAAAAAGGTCAGCTTTGTACTGAAGCCAGGAGGGTAAAATGATAAGAGAGTTAGGACAATTCAAGCAAAGATCAATTGCTCTTTAAAATAAAAAGGGCTGATCTGACATGTTGAGTTAGGAGAAAGTTGTTGATTACAGAGGGCCACAAACATAGCCAGAGTGTGTCCACACAAAGCCAACACCAGTGAGCTGTGAAGGTGCTGGTCTGTTCCTAATAACCAAACTAGTGTTGCCCACACCCCAGAGCATGCTTGCCCATACTACCAAACAATCATACTTAAGGGACACCAGTTGCAGGTGCCTAGGCAGCAAGGGTTACATTGTGAAAGCTTGGCTCATGGACAAGTGAGCATGCTAGTCAGACTGACAGGGGCTGGGAGAGCTGACAGGAGCATTGCTGATACTGTTCTGAGGGTGATACAGAAATTGTTCCAAGGCTCAAATGCAGAAAGTCTATAATAATGCCCCCATTGCCCCAATGCCCCTGCGGAACATGATATGCCCACTTCAGACTTAGCTTTTTTGATTAATTTGTTTTATTATTTTATATGTATGGTTGTTTTGCCTCCCTGTATCCATGTGCAGCTTGGGACCGGAGTTACAGATGGTTGTGAGCTTCCATGAGAGTACTGGGAATCAAACCTGGTTGGTCCTTGGCAACAAACAATGTTAATTGCTGAGCCAACTCTCCAGTCCACACATACCAACTTTTTACCTATCTTCAAAGACTGCTCTATAGATACCACTTTCTATGTGGGAACAACAGTCTAGCTTTTATTCATAGCTGTGAGGATCTGAGGTCTTGTTTTGTTTTGTGACTAATGACAATAGCACTTACTATGCACGGGCACTGTTGTAAGTATCCACTTGTACTAATTAGTATAAAAGCCTGTGAGACAACTATAGTCAGTATTGCTAGATGAGTAAAAACAAGTTAAAAACTTAAGATTTCTTGACAGAACCAGGACTCAACAGTTTTCAGACTTTTCTTATAGCTGACCTGAGTAGGTATTAATAATGACATTTCCTGGGCCAGGCATGATGCCTAAGAATTTACAAACACAGGAGCCCCATACTGGTATGTTCTATGTTCTATGTTATAGTTGGGGACTAGGGGAGGAACACCTTGGAAGAACTTGGATAATCTGCCCAGTGGCCATACAACTAGCAACCAATAAGGCTGGGGTTGCCCTAGGTCTTCTCTTTCCACCATGGCAAAATACAAGCTTGAGACTGTCTCCTACCTCTCACCACTTAAGACTTTTTCTAGAAATGGTGGGGCAGGGTGGCAAGCAGCTCTGAGTATTTGTGTGTGCTCATCTGATCGGTCTCCACCCAAGTCCTTCCAAAGGCTAGATACAAATTAATGGCCACCTTGGTGTCTAGGCATCTACTCAGAGTTCCATGGAAGGTTTTGCAGGTTGCCTTCGGCAGCAAGAAAAAAACCAAACTGCAAGCTGAGAGGCACAAAGTCCCTCAACTTGAGTCAATTTCATTAGTTTTATACACTGAAGTTCTGTGTGATGGCTGTGAAGGAGACAAGGCAGGCAAAGTGTAGCTGCTCAGCAAGCTGGAAAACCATGGTCCTGGGCGAGGCACTGCGACAGGCCAGGGTCTGCTGGACTGTCTGGCACTGCTGGACAGCCTGCTGGACAGGCTGGCACTGAGCACCTGTGAGTGTTCAGTGACAACCTGCTGGAGACAGACAGATGTACCCCCTATTTGCTTCTGCAACTCACTCAATTTACTGTAATTATGCTAGGCTTTGAAGTGAAGACATAACTTATGGCACAGAATATACATGACTTGGCTCAAGATTACCTGGCACAGCAGCTGCCATGGAATCTGTAGAAATACAGAAATGGAAAGTCCAGGGCACCGAAGAGGTCACCTAAGGAATACAGGAAAGGTGACACAGTGGTCCACACAGCTCCCTCGGGTCCCCAACCCAGCAACAATGTCTTCTGCACAATGCACCCAGCCCTCCAGCTGCCACATAAGATCTATTACCTCCTACTAAGAATAATGTGAAATGCGGTGGCTTTCTCTCCGACACTCTGCAGCAACTCTGAGATGTTCTAGTACCCACACTCCAACTAATGCCCAGAGAAGAGACGTGGCTAAAACTGTGTAGAACCGTGGAGCCAGAACGTATACCCAGGTCAAGCCAGACCTTAGATCTTCCCTTCAGCAGCCAGCAGCCACACAAGGGACAGTGGCAGAGGAAAGGTTTTTTTTTTTTCTTTAAAGAGTCTTCCTTTTGTTTAATTACTGCACAAACAGCGCAGGGCCCAGGGCAACCATGCACACTCGGTTTAGTTTAAAGCCCAGAGGATACATATATTTCTCGTGAAGTAAGTTCGTTTAGTTCTACTTTTAGTACAAGAGGAAATAATCACGCATATTGGCTGTTTCTCTCTGGAATTTGAACTTGCTCACAAACAAGAAGTCAGAAGATTTAAAAGCAGAAACCCTTCCAAGAATGTCTGAAGAAAAGGAATTAAGCATTTTGGCAGTGGACAGCTTAATCCTTCCTAATCTGGAGTTTCTGCAGGAGCCTGGCTCTCCAGAAGCCTGGGCTCTGATCTGGGTCTGTTTTGCGCAGTCTGGGGGACTGGGCTGACCCCTAAGTATTCCCTGCTATTCAGTGGAGCTCTAAGAGCTGTTTCCTTCACTTCTTACAACTGAGTCAAGAACGTCACAGACAACTCAGCACATGCAGAAACCTGGGTTCCATCAGCAGGAACATGTGTGAGTTCACGCACATGCATACACACAGGCATGCATGCGTGCATTTCAGAACAAGATCCGGGGGCTGCTACACTTGTATAAAGCCTCCTATGTGACCTCACATGGCCAGCTACCTATTAGCTCCAATTCTATACTCCTGACCATTTGGATTGTTAACAGTTGAGATAGATCTTCATTTATAAACATGTATGTCTAACAAGAGACTTCTGTGGGATTTCGTTTTTATGCAGCTCAACAAAAGGCAAGGACTCATTGTCTTCAGGTCACCAGTCCATGGAATGTCTTCCACCTTCCAATGGGAGCCTGTGTTAGTAATGTCTCAGTACTCCAGTTGTCACCTCCTACTAAGAATAAAGTGATGATGGTGGTCACTTAGAAGGAGCTTGTTTTGTGCAGAATGTGGTGACTATCTCTTACACCCTGTAGCAGCTCTGAGAGGTTCTAGTATTCCAACTCCATCTGAAGCCCAGAGAAGAAACAAGGCTAAAATTCTGTAGTTGTAGAACTGTGGAACCAGAATGAGCAAACAGGTCAACCCAGACCTTAGATCTTCCTTAAACGGGCAGCATCCACACAAGAAACGATGTCAGAGGAAGAGTCGGCCTTTACCTGTCAGTTTCAGAACTACAGTGTATAATGCACAAGGCACAGAAAAGAGCACTGAAGGCTGTTTCTGCAGGGGAATGACAACCAAGACAATCCTGGCACTATAGACTGCGAGAGAGGCTGAGGCCCTGCTCAGCCATGGATGGACTTCCGTGGAGAATTCTGCAGCTGCCGGTCCTTGTCCAACCTCCCTCCCCATGTGAGAGGAACTGCAGGCAGTCAGGGAGACAACAAGGAATGACAGAGAGGGTTGTCAGTTAAGTCCAGGACCTTGAGAGCCCCTGAATGCACCTCCTCTTGCCATCGCATTTTGTCATAAACATTCCGGCTGGGTAGCCTGGTGAGGGCACATGGGTAGTATCTATAGCCCAGGCTTTGGGAGTCTAAAGAACAAGAGGAATGGTCTGGGATAAATAGGAAGGGAAGGAAATAAAGAACAAATCACAGCCGTAAGGAACTTGCCAGCCAGATGATAATCACTATCCAGACCACAGGAGCCACTCTCGAGTTACAGGGAGGGCAAGAAGCAAAAATTCATGAGAAAGGAATAGCCTGCCTTTATCCTTAAGTCATTTCTACAAATATCTACACAACATCTGCTTGCCTGGACAACTGGCCTGCCCCACAACCAAAAACTATTAATCCTTTGAGAGCATAGAGTCCATCTCACTCACCCCGGGGGCCACAAAGATGCCTTAGCAAGCAATGCTGAAAGAAGGGGGTCTGAAAGAGTGGGTGCTTCTTGATTGGCCAGACATGTTCTAGACTTGACTCTGTGACTCTAAATTTCTAGCTGACTCTAAATGTGTCCTTTTGGTGCCCTCAATATGTCACTCAAAAAAGCATTTTTTTTGTTGTATTAATACATTATATTCTAATCATGGTTTTTCCTCCTTCAGATCCTACCTACCCATTCAACTCCACACCTTTCTCTCTCTAGAAAACAAACAGGTGAATAAATTAAATAAACCAAACAAGAACTAAAAGTGCAAAAGCAAAGTAGAGTCAAACACACACACACACACACACAGAGAGAGAGAGAGAGAGAGAGAGAGAGAGAGAGAGAGAGGTGTAAATCAAGCTGGCCTCAAACTCAGAGTAATCCACCTGCCTCCACTTCCCTAGTGCTGAGATTAAAGGTGTGCATTACCAAAATGGGCAAAAACAGGACTTTTAAACAAAAAGGGGAACCTATCTGCCCATAAACAGCAAAGGTTGGTGACACTGCTATAAATACCACAAGGATGTTACAGTTGTAGCTTGTTGTAGCCCAGGAGAGCTTAATCCAGGAGCCTAAGGAATATGTGAATATTCCCTAAGGAATATGGGAGCTGTCTTAGTTAGGGTTTATATTACTGTGACAAAACACCATGACCACCAAGTTGAAGGAAGGATTTATTTGGCTTACACTTCTAGATCACAGTCCATCTCTGCAGGAAGTCAGGACAAGAACTAAAGAAGGGCCGGGCAGTGGTGGCACACGCCTTTAATCCCAGCACTTGGGAGGCAGAGGCAGGTGGATTTCTGAGTTCGAGGCCAGCCTGGTCTACAGAGAGGCTATACAGAGAAACCTTGTCTCGAAAAACAAAAAACAAACAAACAAAAAAAGAACTAAAGAAGGGATGGAACTTGGAGCCAAGAGCTGATGCAGAGGCCATCGAAGGGTGCTGCCTACTGGCTTGTTCAGCCTCCTTTCTCATAAAACTTAAAACCACCACCCACCTCCATTGATGGAGAAAATGCCTGACAGCTGCATCTCATGGAGGCATTTCTTTAACTGAGGCTCCTTCCTCCTTTATGACTCTTAACTGTGTCATGTTGACACACAAATTCAGCCAGTATAGGAGCTAAAGATGGATCAGCAATTAAGCACTTTCTGCTCTTGCAGAGGGCCCAGGTTTGGTTCCAAGCATCCATATCAGGAGGCTCACAATCTGTGTAGTACTTTGAATATGCGTGGCCAATGGAAAGTGGCACTATTTGGAGGTGTGGCCTTGTTGGAGTAGGTGTGCCACTGTAGGCTTGGGCTTTAAAAGCCCTAATCCTAGCTGCCTAAAAGTCAGTATTCTAGCTGCCTTCAGATGAAGATGTAGAACTCTCAGCTCCTCCTGCATCATGCCTGCCTGGATGCTGCCCTGCTCCCACCTTGATAATGGACTAAACCTCTGAACCTGTAAGCCAGCCTCAATTAAATGTTGTCCTTGTAAGAGTTGCCTTGGTCATGGAGTCTCTTCACAGCAGTAAAACCCTAACTAAGACATAGCTCAAGAGGTTTCAGAAGAGAAGAATTTTAGTATGTTGCCTAGATATTGTTCTTGTGATATTCTGGGGAAGAATGTGCCTGCTTTTTGCTCTTGTCCAAAGTCTGCCTGAGGATAAAGTAGAAATTTAAATTAACTACATTGACAAAGAAAGTGTCAAAAAGCCTAGTTTAAATTTTTAATCTGTGGTTCACTCTCATGAAGAGAGTTCTAACAAGCCTAGAAAGGAAAAATACAAAATGCATAGTCCAAAGAGTAAAGGGACACCAGGAAGTAGAATGAAGCTACATCCTATGTTCAAAAACATTAAATAGAGTTAAGAAAATGGTGACCTTGGGGAAGGATCCCACCCAGATAAGCTTATTGTTTATGCATTTGAAATTGAACAAGGGATAGTTATATTATGTTAAATGTTATTATGATCTGGTTATTGTTTTCATTTGGGCATAAAAAGATATTATGTGTGAAATTCACAAGGGATGGATTGTGAAGCCTAGTTGCATCAGAAGATCCCAGCATATTGGAGATACCAGTACCATAGGATGACTGCCAAGAACAGCAGCAGCAGAAGTCAACCAGAGCCTAGAGAAGGCAGAACTGGAGAAGTGACCCAAGCCCCTTGGGGGAGCCTAGAAGATCATGTGTGGATCCCAGACACTGGAACAAGAAGCTGTGAAGTTGAAGTTGCCTTGCAGACCCTGAGATGTTACAAATGCCACAGCTGCAGGATACCTGCCTAGAAATGCTGCTAACGGGGAGTGGAACTAACCCAAGAGAAAGAAGTGTGTTGCAGTCAAGTGAGTTGGAGATAAGACGTGGAAATGCAGAGTTTGGAGCTTGCCCAGTTGGTTTTGGTCCAATAGCTCCTCACTATGACATTTTGAAATGGTAGTGTTTACCCTGTGATATTAGAAGTATGTGATTTTATAGGGAATTACAGTTAAGAGATTGCATGAATCTCAGAAGAGAGTTTGAACTTTGGACTTTTAAACAGACAGACTATGAGGACTTTTGAAGGTGGAATAAATTTATTTTGCATTATGCTATGGCTAGGTATAGCCCCCACAGTGTTTGAAAAAGCCTATGGGGGCCAGGGAGTAGAATGTGGTGGTTTGAACATGCTTGGCCCATGGGAAGTGGCATTATTACAAAGCATGTGGTCTTGCTGGAGGAAATGTGTCAATGTTGGGTTGGGCTTTGAGGTCCTATGCCCAAGTTCCATCCAGTGCGGAAGAAAGTCTTGTCCTGGCTGCCTTCAGATCAAGATGTAGAACTATCAGATCATTCTCCAGCAACATATCTGCCTGAATGCTGTCATGTTTCCTGCCATGATAAAGGACTGAAGCTCTAAAACTGTAAGCCAGCCCCACCTTGGTCATGCTATCTCTTCACAGCAATGAAACCCTAACTAAGAACTAAGACACCCTGTAACTCTAGTTCAGGGGCTCTAACGCCTTCTTCCAGGCTCTGTACATATGTGCATGTTTATGGTGCACATACATAAACTTAGTCACATATACATAAAATGATAATCTTAAAACAAAACAACACTCCTCTGCTTTTCTCTGCTGAGCTACATGGCAGAAGCACCACATAAGTGGCTGGGGACCTGACCCTGTCTGATGGCAGCCACAGAAGGCTTCTTTAAGCAAGTGTGAACATCCCGAATGGCTAGGTTCCAGGTAGCACTTTACTGAGCAGAGAACATGAACCCCACTGCTCTGAACGTAACAGAATAAAAAACTGCAACAGCGAAGTAGCATGACTTACTACACTAACATGAGGTGAAGCACAAGGGAAGATTCCTCTCACCCCATCTCAGCCCTAGAACTGGCAGTGAATGGTCAAGGCAGGGGGGTGTCAATTCCAAAGAGTGGCGGTGGCGGCGGCTGCTGCTGCTGCTGCTGCTGCTGCTGCTGATGATGATGATGATGATGATGATGATGATGATGATGATGATGATGATGATGCTTTACCTCAAGTCACAGCTTCTCAAAGGTCTCTACTGACTCACATTTCTGAGAGCTCCCTGCTCTTCTGATTGCTTTAAAGCTCCTCTTTTGAATACCACAGCAAATGACCCCATAAGAATATAAGGTGCTAGCATCCGCTTAACAGTGAGTAAATACAATGTGTGTTCTTTTGTGATTGGGTTAACTCACTCAGGATAATTTCTAGATCCATCCAATTACCTAAAAATTTCTCGAATTCATTATTTTTAATAGCTGAGTAATACTCCATTGTGTAGATGTACCACATTTTTTGTATCCATTCCTCTGTTGAGGGACATCTTGGTTCTTTCCAGCTTCTGGCTATTATAAATAAGGCTGCTATGAATTGCCTCTTTCCATCTACAGACAAATTACTGTCCAGAAAAGGACACACTTGCAGAATAGTCAACTGATTATATCTGCCTAGACAGAGTAATCAGCCCTTAATAATTCTGCATCACTAGGTCTGTCAGATGATCCTGGACCAGAAGGCTGAAGATTTGATGCTCCAACGTTCGGTAGTATAGAGGCTGTCCAGGTGTTCAGCGGTCTCTATAAATTGGCTAAGTTTTAGAAGCTATGCTTAGTGCTTCCCATAACTTCAGTTAACTCAGTCATTCTGGATTTCTGACGGGGTTGAAGACCTATAGTCTCATAGCCAATCCTGGCTATGTACTTTGAGAGAAAAGATCTGAGTGGATGGTTTTCAGCTGACATTCATTCTAAAGCCAAGAAAAAAGCCAGGTTCAAAACTAAGTGTTTTAGCCAAGAGAGACGACAGAGGTTCTCTTTAGTCAACAAAATGATAGAGTGGGTATTAAGACTATCTTGTACCTCACTGGTACAAATAGGAATAATTATGCTCTAATTGTATTTTGAGAGAAAAGTTTTATTTTAACAGGAAGGGTGATATGTAGGAGGAGCTAAGGGAGAAGGAGCACCGAGAGGAAAAGATGGAGTAAGGAGAGGAGAAGATGAAGTAGAGGAGAAGCTAGGTGATGAGAGAGAGAGAAAGAAAGAGAAAGAGAGAGGGGGCATGGAGGCAGATGTTCACATGTCTCCATCAGTCAAAGATAGTTTATATATCTAGGCTGGTTATTGGGTTACACTTCTGATTGAACATTACCATACTTATAAAGCCTTTGATTAATATTTTAAAAAATTGTATAAAAGCAAAAAGGAAAAGGGGGCACGGGATAGAGGTTTTCTAGGGAGGGGAAATGGGGAAAGGGGATGGCATCTGAAATGTAAATAAAATATCCAATTAAAAAAAAGAATGTAAGGTGCAAGAGAAGACTTTTAAGCATGAGAAGACTATCTCTATTAGAGGTCAAAGAGTTTAAAAAGAAAGGAATGAGGTCTTCTCAGTTACAGTTCTAAGGTTTTTGAGCCCTTTTATTAACTTGTAAAATGGCTCGAGGAACAGGTCAGCTCTGTCTCCCCAAAACCTACAGAAACTCAGTGTTCGAGGCATGCAAACACTCTGCCTGATCCCAAGAAGCATTTACAGGGAAACTCATCCTACAGCCTCTCAGAAACGAGGGAGAGGGAAACTCTGGCAAGAACTGCCTAGGAGGCCCTCACCTGCTAGATGAAGTCAGACAGACACAACAAAGGTTGGTGAGGGTGTAAAACCACTGAGCCCTCATGCTGGGTGAAATGGCAAATGGTACAAACACTCTGGGATACTCATACTTTCTTAGTTAAATATACATCTACTCTAAGTCTCAACAAGTCTATATAGCTGTTTTATCTGCTGAACTTTAGAGTTAGCTGCAAACAAACATTAGAAAATGTGGTGATTTAAATGAAAATGGCCCCACGGCTCATAAGGAGTGGCACTGTTGGGAGGTGTGACCTTGTTGGAAGAAGTATGTCACTTGGAGCTTGTTTGGGGGGTTTCAGAACCCTAAGCTAGGCCCAGAGGCACTCTCTTCCTGCTGCCTGACTATTCAGATGTAGAAATCTAAGCTATCTTTCCAGTGCCAAGTCTGGCTGCATGCCATGACAATGATGGACTTAGCCTCTGAACTGTAAGCCACCCCCAACTAAATGTTTTCCTTCATAAGAGTTGTGATGATCATGGAGTCTCTTTGCAGCAATAAAATTCTGAGATGGAAGACACTAGGATCCATTTAGAGTTGATGTAACTGACTCCCAAGAGTTCTTGTACATTCTGAATGTGATGTTTACTGTTAATCATCAAATTGATAGAATCTGGAATTATCGAGGCAGAGGCTCTCTGGCATGCATATAGGAGATTTCTTAATTATATTGAGGAGGGAAGGACCCACCCACTGTGGGCGGCACCATCCCCTGGCTGGGAAAGAACAGATACAGGGATGACCTGAACTACAACAGACATCCATTGCTCTTTTTCCAGACTGCAGATGGGATGTGGCTAGCTCCTGTCACTTTGGCTTCTGCACAAGGATGGACAAGACCCTTGAACTGTGAGCCTTCTTCCCCAACGTCGCTTTTGTCAGAGTACTTGGTCACAGCAACAGGAAAGGAAACTAAGACACTTAATTCCTGTCATTTTCATACCATAGCCCTTAGTGTCTTGATAATCTGCTCTAAGAAACAAAAATAAAGCACTCAACTATTCCTGAGTGACTTCGAAGTGATGGGCTGCAGCTTGTAGCTGTATAGGTTAGTGCCTACACAGTTCTGAGGATTGTGCACAACTCATACAGACTCAGCTCAATGGAAAACTTCATTGCTACTAAGCTTTGACATCTGTGGAACTCCCTAAATAGGAGACAGGATAAGCAGACATATCCATTCTTAAGGCATCTTGATACACAATTTGTAAAAGTTCTAAGAAAGTGATAAACATGACCTTGGTGACCACGAAGAACACTTTTTAAAAAAGAATAAAGCTTACAGCTAAAGAGATGGCTCAGTAATGTGCTTGCCACACAAGCACCCATCTCATAAAACACTGGCATGGTGGCATGTTTGTAATCCTAGGACTGGAGACAGGCGACTCTTTAAGGTTTGCTACCTGCAAGTTAGCCTGGCTGAATTGTCAGATCCAGTAAAAGTGAGAGACCCTGTCTCAAAAGGTCAATGTGGATGATGTCCTGAGAAATGATACCCACAGTCTGCCTCTCCTTTATCCACATACTCACACATGTGTACATCCCCCCACATTAGCATGCATTAATACATATGCATACATGCATACACACACAAAAGAAAAAAAGAAGACACCTTCACATTACCCAATATACAAGGCAGTGTGGCTTACAATGTCACTGCTCGAGAATTAGATCATGAACTTGCTTCTAGTACACACAGGAAGAATCCCACTCCTTCTGGATTGCTGCCAACGGACATATCCATTCGTCACTCCACATCTACCTTTGCCGGGGCTTTTGCCAAAGCCCTGCTATGGCACTTAGACATCTAGGACTCTGGACACTAAATTTTGGGGTCATTCATTTCCTAGGGAGCCTCAACTGTCTACAGTAAGGGAAGTCAAGGTTATCTCTGTTGTTGACATAAGAGGTGCAACCAACTATTAGCTCTGCAAAACTCCTTCTCATGAACAAAATTTCCTGTGCCAAGCCTCTTCAATGACATCACTTTGGTTAATGTGAAGTCACAGACAGGACTCCTCTTGTATAACAAGCTTACAGTACGTGCTTACACACGTGCATGCACACACACACACACACACACACACACACACACACACACACACACACGGTCTAGGAATTAAACCCAGAGCTCACATATGCTACACAAGTCTCTAAGTCTCTATCACTGAGTAATACAACCAAATATAGTTTGAAGGAGAATTACTCTCTTTCAGTGTGATCACACTCCAAACTAGTTCTCAAATTAGAGAGTTTTCTTTTTTTGTCTCTGATATACTTTCTGATTAAAATATAATTTACACCATAATTAATCATCCTTTGAAATGTCCACTTTCAGGTCTGGCGAGATGGCTCAGCGGTTAAGAGAACTGACTGCTCTTCCAGGTGTCCTGAGTTCAATTCCCAGCACCCACATGGTGGCTCACAATCATCTGTAATGGGATGAGATACCCTCTTCTGGTGTCTGAAGACAGCCAGGCAAGTGTTCTACCACTGAGCCACATTCCCCACCCACCACCTGGGTTAAATGTAGTTTCAAATCAACAGACTATTCACATCCTCTAGTCTCTTACAGAACGTCTTCAGAGATCTAACCAGGTCAGACTCCTGGTTTTGAACAAGGAATACAACCACCAGAGTAGCTTACCTGTGGGATGAGATGCAAACGCCAGGAGTACCATACTGAAAAACAAAATAAGCAGAAAAACACTGCAGAACAGTTAAGAACGCTTTCTTCAGCACACACCCAACACCTAAAATTGCATTTAAAAATACACATTTCCATCCAATTTCACCAGTTAAAGTTACCTGAAAGAAACTGACTACCCCTCACTGGGCTGTGGTGGTTTGAATAGGTTTGGTGCCCACAGACTCATGTGTCTAAATGCTTGGCCCACAGAGAATAACACTATTAGGAAGTGTGGCCTTGTTGGAGTGGGTGTGGCCTTGTATGAGGGGTGTGTGGATGTGGATTTGGGCTTTGAGGTCTCCTAGGCTTAGGCTCTGTCCGGTGTAGAATTCTAGCATCCTCTTGGTTGACTGCAGAAAACAGTGTCTTCCTGGCTGCCTTCAGATCAAGACATACAACTCTCAGCTCCTCCAGCACCATGTCTGCCTGCATGCTGCCATGCTTCCCACCATGATGATAATGGACTGAACCTCTGAACTGTAAGCCACCCCAATTAAACGTTTGCCTTTATAAGAGTTGCCATGGTTATGGTGTCTGTTCACAGCAATAAACCCTTAGACAGGGGCTCATGCCTGGAACAAGGGTTTCATGTCCCTTTCCTTGGCCCTGGCTGCCCCTGTTATAATGTTCATTTAACTTAGAATGATTATTTGAAAGCTAAACAAAGCAAGTTCCAAATTTAAAGTAGGTTGCAAGCTAAAAGCTAGCTGTTGGATGTGAGCTAAGGATATTTTTGACATAAGATGAGCGTGTAAAAAGTAGGTAAATTTCCAACTGACTCACTCACAAATTTATCCATCTTCTCTCTGCATAGGCAAAGATTATCTGAGCCAACACTCACTAGATGCCACGTGGTGAGGGATGTGAAGGAGAGCTCCTCTGATGTGGCCATGGTCTTTAAATGTTTATTGACATGGTGGAAAATGGATGAAGCTATACCCCATGTTCTCAGGGTGGGCCTGAGGTTAAATACCTTTTGCCAGGAGGAGGGTCTGAGAAGGAATGCTTAATTGGCTACACCCTCTGGCCTTTAGGTATCTCATGGAGATCTCTTGAGGCTCTGTGACCTGTATCATGCCCTCTACCTGTGCTACATGATCGATGGCCACAAACCTCTCTGTGAGAGGGGCTGTAGAGGGCTGTGGCTATGTGAAAGGAGCCACAGGCCCAGGAGCAAGGCCAAACTCCTTCCATCCCTGGAGGGTTTCCGGGGTTCAAGGACTACTTGACCAGGTACCCAGCTGCCTCTCACAGCCCACTGCCTGACACCAGTGTCATAGGCAATGGACATCTCCCAGCACAGGAAGGAGAGGGCAGAATAGACAGCTGCATATCACATAGGCTCATTTATCTTTGTTGTTCTTTGTTGCATGGCATTTCTTCTGTGCAGAACTGCCTACTATGACCCAACATCTGGGAAATAAACCCAACGCCCAGTGCATACTGGGAACTTTACCACTGAACTATAGCACTGGGAAACATTCTTGACACCAAGAACCATTGGCATTTTGACGAAAAGTATCTTAAATCCAAGCTAGTAGCTGGAAGGTAGAGACAGGCAGATCCCAAGGGCTCACTGGCCAGTAGCCCAGCTGAAATGGCAAGCTCCAGGTTCAGTGAGAGAGCCTCCTTCAAAAAATAAGGCAAACAACAAAGAAAAAGATACCAGAAGTTGACCTCTGGAACACACACACACACACAAATACACACACAGCACCAGCCAACAGGTCTAAGCACAGTACAACTAACGATTGGGACTTTTTTTCTGAGTACAAAGGCAGCAAACAGCTGTGCTTAGGGAGACTTTTACATTAAACAGTGTTTGGTGGACTGGAGAGATGATCAAGAGGTTAGTGTGTGCTGTTCTTGCAGAGGACTGAGTTCAGTTCCTAGCACCCATGTCAAGGGACTCACATGCCCTGTAACTCTGGCTCCAGATGTGACTTGTTTGCCCACTGCCAGTACTTGTTCTCATGCGTGTGCACATATGAACACACACATGACTAATTAAAGATCAAGATACTACGAGCATTTTAATAACTGATGGGTTGAGTTGTCCAACAGGAGCTTTCTCCGAAAATGGAGGGAGCTACAGTGAATGCTGAATGTTGTAAGTCAAGTCACTCCATCAGAAACTGCCATCACCAAATGCTACGGTACATATCTAACCTGGTGCTCTCACTGCAAGTCTGTAGGTAGGCACAACTGGATCCTCAGAGCACTTTCTCAGTCAAGCCTGGAGTGCACAGCCTGAGGCTGCTAAAGCCCAGAACTATCCTGAGATATCCCTCCCATGGAGCAGGACAACCCCATCCTCTGCTGGGCACACACGGGAGTCCATACGCCATACTTCAAGCTTCTAAAGTAAGCCTCAGACATCACTAGCCACCTTAACAAAGACACCATGGAAACAACCTTAGGTCTAGATTAAAATGTAGACTCTTGAGAGTGTCTGAAGCTTCATATCAATGAGATGTGGCCTGTGGCTCTCTGCTCTGCACCCTGAAGGGTATATGTATGTATTAGGAGGGTGTCTAGATGTTGTTGGAGGGGTGTCTGTGTATGCATGTGGTGTCTGTGTGTGCATGTGGTGTCTGTATGTGTGTGTGTTGTGTAAGATACGGGGGTTGAGGGGTCAGATAAGACAAGCTTTAACAACAAGAGCCAAGCTCAGGGCCACTTGAATAAGAGATTCAGGATTCAATCTAGAGGCAAAGGTTTGAGCACTAGAAAAAAATATCTCTCATCCTTCAGGGGCAAGGGTCAGACCCTCTGAAGCTCAAGGCCAAAGAGCACAGGCTCTTGCCAGGGTTAAAGGTAGGCCAGCCATTTAGATTCTTCAGATTATGATCAACACACAAAATTTAAA
Source organism: Rhabdomys pumilio (assembly GCA_030674055.1). Lineage (NCBI taxonomy): Eukaryota > Metazoa > Chordata > Mammalia > Rodentia > Muridae > Rhabdomys > Rhabdomys pumilio. The sequence continues at coordinate 71,337,915 of JANHMN010000013.1, read as the reverse complement.
CTTGCTCCTAACAGTCAATATGTTTAAAATTCTATAATAAAAATACTGCTGGAATATAAAAACTCACCTGGAGGCATACGCAGGATACATTATTCTTGAAAAATGTAAATAATGTCTTACCTGAATATATAGTTTAAGTACTGCTGGTCAATGTCACTAAGAAATAAGAGGAAAAAACTCATGAAATAATAGAAAGTATTTTTAAGTCTATAAATGGTCATTATCCTCTATTAATAAATTCTACCTCTAAGTTATTGATTTCATAAATTATCAAAAGAGTACTTCATATTTTAGTTCAATTTTTGTCATTTAACCTGAAATAACATTTTAAACCCCATACAACTCACTGAACATTAAGCCTTCACCCCTACATTCTAGTCTCTTTGGTTCGGGAAGGTATTCTGCAAGTCACCAAAAGGGAAATGTGGACACCAATCAAGCCTCAAAGCCTTCGACCTACAATCTGTGCTGCCTGCAAGGTGCACTAGAGCAATGGTGGCACAGACTTGTGGGAGTGGCCAGTGATGTGACTTAAGGCTCACTCCTCAAGAAAGAACCCATACCCAACACTGCTTGGATAACAAGAACTAGAGACTAGATGCCCAGAGACCTAAGATAAAAATCAAACACTGAGCAACATGACAAAACAGAGGGATTCCAATGATATTCTGCTATACTCATAGATCAGTGCCCTGTGCAGCCACAGGGACAGAGTCTTCACCTGGGAGTCACAGGGACAGGGCCTTCACCTGGGAATCTCAAGGACAGAGTCTTTACCTGGGAAATCACAGGGACAGGACCTTTACCTGGGAATCACAGGGACAGGGCCTTTACCTGGGAGTCACAAGGACAGGGCTTTCACAGAGTCACAGGGACAGAGCCTTCACCTGGGAGTCACAGGAACAGAGCTTTCACCTGGGAGTCACAGGGACAGGACCTTTACCTGGGAGTCACAGGGACAGGACCTTCACCTGGGAATCACAGGGACAGGGCCTTTACCTGGGAATCATAGGGACAGGGCCTTC
>JANHMN010000013.1:71310726-71336696 GCA_030674055.1 Rhabdomys pumilio | reverse complement strand
GGAGTCACAGGGACAGAACTTTCACCTGGGAGTCACAGGGACAGGGCTTTCACCTGGGAGTCACAGGGACAGGGCTTTCACAGAGTCACAGGGACAGGGCCTTTGCTTAGAAGTCATCCCCTAGGTCTCCCTTTCTGCGCCTACAGGCACCCACACACCCAGAGGCCAACTAACCAGTCTCAGGTTCCAACTGAGTGGAGGCAAAAATTCTTTTTTCCTTTCCTTTTGTTTTTTCTTTTTATTTGCATTTATTAAGGCTGTTTCCTTGGCTACTTACATCAGTCTGGACACTAGAGAGATATTCAGATATAAACTGAGTCAGGCTTTAGGAGCCGTGAAAACAAGAAGGCAAAAGCTGCCCTTCTGTGCTAGACGTAGTGAGAAGGCTAGGCTGATTCCATGACAGGCTTCAATGGGCAGTTAAGGAGACTAGGCCTAAATCTCTCTTTCCAAACACTGAGCAACTCCAGGCAAGTCCAGGCCTCAGAAGCTGCTGCCACCTGTCCCGCCTGAGGCAAGGACAATGGGTCAGCCACAGTTCCGAGACTTCCTCAGCTACTTGAGTAAGAACTTGCTGAGAAGCAAGTTCCCAGACCTCCCCAGCAAGTTTCCAGCCCCCAAACCCAAGTAATGGAATGTCCATAGAGATGGGCCCAACAGATTAACATAGAGGTCATTACCCTGGGATTTCCTAATGTGTTTTAAATCAGGCCTGCAAGCTCACCTGGGTGGCTCTGTCTTGGTAATGGGGAGACCCCAGCATGCTGGACTTCTGCAGAATAAAACACTCTTTGCATTTACATACTATTTGAGTCTGGGGTATCACTCTTCAGCAAATCATGGACCCTTACAGTCAGCAAGCAGCACCCTGAACAGCTGGGCGTATGGGCACTTCACTAAGTGCTAAATGTCTGTGCTTGCAGGATAAGAGATGTCCTTGCCTCTGCACACACTGCTGAAGGCAGGTGGCAACAAGCCTAAAAGTGGCCCAATTAGCAACAAGAATAATGGCTTTGGAGGCCATCTACTCTCCTAGCTGCATCTCTCTGGCTACAGGGAAGACCTGTATCATGTGTGGGTCTGATCTCCTTTGCTAGCCAAATGTTAAGAGCTTACCTTAGCACACTGGGCTTCCGGGACTTCCGAAGTATTCGGTAAGAACCTAGACAGAAGGAGACACAAGAAGTCTCTGGCGCATTCTGCTTAAGGAGCTGCCTATACTTCTAGCAAAGCAGAAAACCCATAGGCAGAAGAGTAGCTGGCTCCAGGCTCCCTCTCCCAATTTCACACTCTGACAGGAGGAAACACCACCTGGGGTGCAGGGATCCCATGGTAATATCAGCCCTGCAGCCCTGCAGCCCAGCAGAAAGCGCTTGGCCAGGAATAGCCAGGTGGTACTGATAACAGGGCAGTTTTAGTTCTTCCCATGTTGTATGTGGAGAACGGAAATCCCCAAGCTTTCTGATTGCAACCAAGTCAAACGAGAAATACTGAACTCAATGACTTGAATTAAAACCAAACTGTCTTTTAATTCCGCCCTTTTGGATTTTTGTTTGCTTCTGGAAAAATTTTAGCCAGGCCATTCTGAGTGTTTGGTCTTAAAGCCCATATATCCAGAAATGAGACCAAGCAGGACCATAAGATTTCTGATGGTCAGATAATGCAAGGATTCCTTAGGAGCTTGTGAAATGAGGTTTTCTTCCCCAAAAGGAGATCCTCCTCCAGCTACTCATCCTCTTTATAATCCAGATTTGTCCAAGCCCCCCTCACTCGATACTTTCTCTCCCTCTCTTGAGCTTTTCCTGCTGTGCTCTGTCTCTTGCTATTACTCTATTGTCCATTACTCTCTTCCACCTACCTCCCCAGCCCTGGCTATTGTAGAGTGAAAATTATAAAAATCATATATATACATATATATATATATATATATATATACACACACATACATACATATATATATATACATACATACATATATATGTATGTATATACATATATACATACATACATATATGTGTGTGTGTGTGTGTGTGTGTGTGTATATATATATATATATATATATATATATATATATATATATATGTATATATATTTTCTTTCTTAGGTTTCTTTGAAGGGCATGGAAAGTTTTCTCTGAAACAAGCCAAGAATGTAGCCAGGCCAGTTTCAGGAGCTGGCTGTACAAAAAGGGAAGTAAAGAATGTAAGTCCTTTAGGTACCACAGTGACTGGGCAGGGCTGTGTCTGGAGCAAGTGATAAATAGTTAATCAGAAATAGTTGGGCAAGTGACATGGCAACAACTGAGAAATAGTTGAACAAGTGACAGGGCAAGACCACATTTTTGAGAGGAATGGGTGTGCAGAGTGCTTTTCACATGACCTGAATCATTTAGGTTGGGTTCCTCTGGAATGTTCTGCTATTTTTATGTTATGTACCCTTGACAACCCTCACCCCCTCCTCACTCCCTTGGTTTGTGGTTTGCCCCTTTAAAAAGCCCCTTAAACCGGCCACTCTGGGTCAATTCAGCTCCTGCATGAGCAAACAAATTGACCTTGGCCGGCCAACTCTCCCTAATAAACCTCTGCTGATTGCATCCAGGTACGGTGTCTTGCGACTTTTGGGTGGCCATGACTTCCCTAGACTTGAATAAGAGTCTCCCAAGTTTGGAGATCTTTAGCTATGAGCAACCTGCTCCCTTTCTCTCTGCTCTGGACTCTTCCAGATGCCTCTGGATAATAAATTAATTAACCCTTGCTCCTACTGGAGTGATCATGCCAGCAGTTGCTCTACTGAGCCCACTATTTTTAGGAAAGACCAACCAGCATTACAAATGAAACCCAAGCCAGGTGTTGTGGCACATGCCTTGTGCACTTTCCATCCCAGCACTTGGGAGGCAGAAGCAGGTGGGGCTTTGTGAGTTCAAGGCCAGCCTGGTCTACAAAAACAGCCAGGGCTACACAGAGAAACCCAATTTTGAAAAGCAAAAACAAAATGGCAAATGAAACCCAAACCAAGTAGAGTTTGGTACAGAAAAAGAATTATGTTGAAAATGGAAATACTTTAGTTCAAAGTAGAAAAAACACCAGGCAGTGGTGGCGCACACCTTTAATCCCACCACTTGGGAGACAGAGGCAGGCAGATCTCTGAGTTCAAGGCCAGCCTGGTCTACAGAGTGAGTTCCAGGACAGCCAGAGCTACACAGAGAAACCTTGTCTCAAAAAAACAAAAACAAACAAACAAAGTAGAAAAAACAAAATCTGGAAAATGTCTATTTTACTTTAGTCTTAATGTTTTAATTTTCCTATTGTCTTGGGTCACTAAAAATGGCTACACAATAAGAGCTTAATAACAGTCCTCAGTTATTTTTGAAAAAGATTTTAAAAAACTTACCTACACAAAAGAAGTGAATTAGAGCCCAAAAATATCCATCTGGATCAAACTGTAAAACAGGATTAAAAAGGCAAAGAAGGGCCAAGTTATAGACAAGCAGGAATGTACAGCAGTCAGGTCAGATGGTAAACAGAGCAGTAGGCTCCAGAGCAGCCCTCCTGGAGCTTAGAATCAGTTGTTTCCCACCCAGGGGCCTAGACAACTTCCTGGGTTCTCTGCCACCACCCCAATATGTTCAAATGCAAACTCATGACATCCAAAGACTTGTATGTCTGTTACAGTAAAGAATGGAGTCTAACCCTAGGTGGAGACACCCTATTGTCTCCTCCCTTAAGGGATAACCGGGTTGTGTGCACTGGGATTTTAGGCTTGCACCACCACACCCAGCTTTTGTTTTTTAAACCTGGGTGCTGGAAATCCAAACTCTGGTCCTCAAGTACTTACCCAATGAGCCATCTCTCTTGCCTGTGTTGTGACACTTTAAATAAGGCAAACTACACAAAACATGGGCACAGAGCCCAGGGTAAGGCAACTCCCGTAACTATTAGTTATTCCTACTTTTAGGGTCTCTGAGCCCTCTTAGGGATTTCCCAGCCTCAGTGTTTCCCTGGGCAGAGCCCTGGCCTCTCTGTTATAATAACTGGTTGTTTTGGTCTGTTTCCCTCCCCTTTGCTACAAATGTCTCCCATTTCTGCTGGACTGGATGGGTTAGTGTTCCCATCCTTGGTGCCTAGTTCAGTGCCTGACATTCCCTACAGTCTTAATACTAGGGGAGGAAGGGGAAAGGTAAGAAAGAAAAATGGTTTACACATACACAAAAAGGTAATTGTTGAGGTTTAGTCTGTCGCTATGTAACGTATGCTAAATACTGACCCCCAAGTCTGGCTGTCCACCGACCTCACCCCCACCACGCACACGAGGAGATCCTCGGGAACAAGGAAATCCTCACGTACACCAAGTGATACTATATAACTTCGTTCCTTAATTTAAAACTATTGGTTAAATAAAGATGCCCACAGCCTGTAGCTGGGCAGAAGAGAGGTAAGTGGGGCTTCGGTTCCTAGGCTAGAGGTCTGAAGCAGAGACCACAAGGAGAAGAGAGAAGACACCATGGGGTGGGTGGATCACGAGAACAGGGCCATAAGGGCTGCTCAGTTAGAGTTGCAGCAGCCCAGGCAGAATGTGGCAAGTTATATCCGGGTTATTGATAGGAAAGTATACAAAATAGCAGAGCGGGTTGATACCTGCCCAGCTCTAATGCATTTAAGGCTTATTACAAATATGAAGGCTTTGTGTCTTTGAGATAGAAACCCCCCAATTACTATTTACCACAACAATGAGGTGATTACTAGGGCTGAAAGGGGCCTCTAAGTGCCTTATAGGATAAACTATATCTGGCACAGGATGCCAGTGAAATGCCTCTGCAGAAGACATTTTAGGATACCAGTTGATTTCAACTTTGAATCTGTGCCTGAGTATTTTTAGTTATTTAAGGTGTGGGATCAAAGGTTCCTGAGGCACTTATACAAGTCAGGCTACACCCCGCCAGGAGCCATTGTTGCAAGGCCTGAAGAAATGGCAGGCTGAGCCACAAGGCCGCCGGCCTGTTAGCTTTTACACTCTTTGCTAGGCTGTAACATTCTGGTTCTAAAAGAAAGAGGCGCAGAAGTATTGCATATCTATGTGTGTTTCAGAGAGCAAAAGGGTCTTTGAAGGTATCTAGTTCACCTGGACTTACCTGAGAATCCTGGAAGGGAAGGCATCCTGCAGCAGCCAAGAGGAAGAGGGCACTGTGGACAGACAGATAAAACAAACAACATCAGCTTTCAACATCAGAGCATGTCTCAGTATGTGCAGAGCTAGAAACACACCCTCTGGAATGTGCAAGTGACTAAGAGACTCTAAGTGCACCTAGCTCCCCTGAGCATCTCTGAGAGCCCCGCTACCTACATCTCACAGTTGTATGCTCTGCTGACAGTCAGGTGTCTCCTGTGGCTCAGCTAGCTGCTTCCAGTATTCACAGAGTTCCTGAGAACTAGAGCTGGCTTACTCCAAAAGTGTTCACTTCACCATCCATACCCCCAGATATGAGAGGCAAACTGGAAGATTACATCACAACCATGTCAGTTACTGAAAGAACACAACACACAAAGTATATTATGTTGTGGTTCATCACCTCTCTGTCTAAATAATTGATCTCAGTATCTCCAATAATGGAGCATATCAAACATGCACTTCTTGATAAGTTACACTCAGAACACAGAATCAAACAAATAGCATATTTAATAATGTGGAAATAATACAATAAACCTAAACTTATGTGTAATCCATAAACAACAGGCTTGGACCGTCAAAGACGTGAAGACTAGGCTGTTTCAGAAGGTAAAGGTACTTGCTGCCATGCCTGATGATAGTTTAATTATGAGTTTAATTTTCTCACTTATTTAATTAATGAGTTTAATTCCAGGGTCATGGTGGAAGGAAAGAACTAATTCCAGTTAGTTGTCCTTTAACCTCTAAATACCACAGGCACATACACATGTGCGCACACACACCCCAATAAATAATTGTAATTTAAAAATGATTAATGGGGGGCTAGAGAGATGGCTCAGTGGTTAAGAGCATTGACTACTCTACCAGAGGTCCTGAGTTCAATTCCCAGCAACCACAAGGTGGCTCACAACCATTTAGAATGAGATCCAATGCCCTCTTCTGCTGTGTCTAAAGACAGCTGCAGTGTACTCATATAAGTAAAAATAAATAAATTAAAAAAAAAAGTTTAATGGGAAGGCAAGTAAAAAAATAAATAAATAAAAAGAAAGGCTGAAGAACTGGTTGGTATTGAAAACACATGTCATCTTGTAGGGGAAACTCCTATAAAAGACAAAATGGGATACTGACAAAATTTAAACATGAACTCCGTATCAGTTAAGGGCACCTTATCAGTGCAGTCTGCTAAATGTAAATGTGTTTTGGCTATATCAGGGACAGTTGATATTGGGAGACAATACTTAAGAACAGGGTCATGGGCTCTGAAACTGATTCTCAAGTGAATCAGAAATCAGGTTTAAAATATATATATATACATATACGTATACGTATACGTATACGTGTGTGTGTGTGTGTGTGTGTGTGTGTATTCTATGCATGGGTCTGTATATATGAGAGAGAAGAGAGAAAACATAAAAAGGTAGCGATGTGTAAATGTAGGAATCCACTGTAAGAGTCTTGCTTAATCTTTTTTAAAATACTGTCTTTTAAAAAATGATTTGTTTATTTTATGTGCATTGGTGTTTTGCTTGCATGTATGTCTCCATGAGGATATCAGATCCCCCAGAAATAAAGTTGCAGACAGTTGTGAGATACCACTGGTTACTAGGAATTGAGCCTGAGTCCTCTGGAAAAGCATCTAAGTGTTCTTAACCTCTGAGCATCTCTCCAGCACCTCTTGCTTACTCTTTACTTCCCAGACAAAAAGTTCTTAAGAAACGCCTTTTATACTCCTGAAATACAGGTGAAATGCTACTGTGCTAGTCTTTGCACCAAAGTCATCCTGAGGGAAGGGACAGGGTGGATCTGGCTCACTGACTAGGAAACCCAACCAAAGACCTCATTTTATATTGTCTACTTGTATGTATATTTAGAGATTTCTACAAAATATTCCTCTTAAAAATTCTCTTACAAAACCCCAACACAGTCAGATGGTGGTAGTGCACGCCATTAACCCTAGCACTTGGGAGTCAGAGGCAGGCAGATCTCTGAGGCGGAGGCTAGCCTGGTCTACAGAGTGAATTCCAGAACAGCCAGAGCTACACAAAAAATCCCTGTTTCAAAAAATCAAACCAACCAACCAAACATCCCAATACATCCACTCAGAGGTATCTTCAGAGCTATCCTTGCTGATAAATGTCCACCTGGGGTTTTAGCATCTCTCTTCTGGGCTTCATACACAGAAAGAGCTTTCTTTGGGCTTTCTCCAACAAATTTCTCCTTTTAAAAGGAGGAAACAAAAAAGCACTGATCCCAAGCCAGCTTCCTCCTCCTTCTCTAGCCATTTCATAAGACAGCAACATGCACAGCCCTATCCCTACCCCTGAGCAGTTGCATCGCTGGCAACTAAGAGAAGGCCAAAGGCACAAAGAGCAGCGCTCAACACAGCGTCTGCACACGGAGGGCAGCACTCAGCACAGCGTCTGCACCTGGAAATCTTAATTTTTCTTCAGTAATGGGAACAGGCCCTATAGTCTCACCCATACTAAGCAAAGACTCTACTGCTGAGTTAGCCCAGCCCTGGTTTTACTTTTTATCATGAGACAGGATCTCACTACCTTGCCCAAAGTGGCTTTTAATTTTCAAATCTCATGCCTCAGCCTTCTGAGAAGCTGGTATTACAGGGCTTTCTATGCCACCATACCTAGCTTTCAGATTTTTACATAGGCATCTCATATCAATATATATATACTTCATGTATAGAATTCTCTATATAGATCGCAAACATATATGTGTACAAACACACACACACACACACACACACCCCAATGTAACGTACTATCTGAGAGTCACAACCTCAGTACACTGTGCACAGTGATGCTGACCCATGCAATGGTCCTCCCTGCTGTAACATGTGGCTGTCTGTGTACTGCACCCAGACTTGCAGAGCTGTCAGGGCCCAAGGCAGAATGAGGCACTGGGGATCCCTCCTAGCTGAGCCCTGGTTTGGGGAAGGTCAGAATAACATGGGCCAGCCACAATCCAGAAGACTGCACTCAGCCTGCCCTCCTCTGGCAGCTGTGATGTCTAAAGGACAGTGAAGGCCGGGAGGGATGAGCAAAGGGGACCACCAGGGTCTTCCTGGGCCAGCACAGCAACAGGGTGGGGTTGGTGGGGAGGAGGAGAATCTGGATGGGCTTGGGGCCTCCCTCAAGAGGAAGGCCAGCCAGAATACACAATGCTTTCCTCACAAATGGGATGAGCGGCACAGGGGTTGGGGGGGTGGTCTCAGGATGAGACTGAACTGGCTCCCATAGCACCTGCCCTCAAGCCACATTGACTACATCAGGTAGTCACTCATAGATCACAAAGCTTCTGACAACAGCTAATCTTCTAAAGAAGAGGATAGGTCCTACGGTTGTTTTGACATTTTTCTCAAGTTGCAACCTGTACTAAAAGTCAAGGAAGATGAGGAGGACTGGACAGATGAAAGCCAGGAATCCATGCAACAACAACACAACCTAAGCCAGTTTACCCACTGGTGTTCTGCCTTCAGGGTGCAGCTTCTCAGTCCCTGCTGAGGGAAAGGGCAGTCCAAGCAACCAACACTGTCAGAACAAGGATGTGGAGGCACAGGCACCCACATCAGAGTCTGGCCTGCCTGGGACACACTTTGCTGAGACCCCTCTGAGGCACAGGGCATTTTAAAACCTGTCTATGATCATAGCCTGAAACCACAATTCAGACCTGAGATGTACTTTTACCATCATGGAAAGTCATAGACCTCATGGTGCTTGCTAGTCTATGTCAGCTTTACCCAAGCTAGAGTTATATGAAAGGAGAGAACCTCAGCTGGGAAAATGCCTATATAAGATCCAGCTGTAAAAATTTCTTAATTAGTGAATGACAGAGGAGGGCCCAACCCACTGTGGGTGGCACCATCCATGGTCTGCTGATACTGGGTTCTATAAGAAACCAGGCTAAGCAAGCCATGATGTGCAAGCCAGTAAGCAGCACTTCTCCATAGCCTCTGCACCAGTTCCTGCCTCTAGGTTCTACCCCTGCTTGAGGTTGTTATCCTGACTTCCTTTGACGATGAACTGTGAATAAACCCTTTCCTCCTCAACTTGCTTTTTGGTCATGGTGTTTTATCACAGCAATGAAACCCTAAGACACCTAATATTGCAAATATCATTTTAAATATACATGGGTGCACGTATACATGTTCATGTGTGAAGGGGTGCATATGGGGAGGTACATGTGTGTGTGTGAGTGAACCTGTGGAGTCTAGAGGTCACACCACAGGAATGATCCATTTTCTGTTCTGAGACAGGGTCTCAAAACCGTGTCTGCCCATTACATCCCACACTGCAATTACAAACATCCACCACCACACTGGGCTTTTAAAGTGTGAGCTGGAGGTTGGACAAGGCACCATGTTCATGTGATAAGTACTATTAACTAGCTATCTCCCCACCCCCACCTGTTTTTACTTTTTGGACTGTTAAGTTGTGGCATGGCTTTCATTTGGTCCTCAATCACCACTGTTGCACAATTAGTGAACTTTTGTGTACTCATTGAGGAAATATAACGTGGGTTAGTTTTTCCCCTCAGAAGAAAATATTGCAAAAAGAAGGGAGCAATTTAAAAATGAGAAACAACTCCTTCTGGTCTGGGCGTAACTGGGAGTAACTGGGACCCACAAAAACCCAGGAAGTCACTCCTGGCCCAGAGCACTGGTTCCTTCCAGTCTGGGCCTGAGCACTGAGCAGATCCCGGGCAGCAGCTCTGCCCCCAATCTCTAGGAATCCAGAGGAAGCAGGGCTCCCAGGTGCTCTCACCCTGGCATTATCTTAAGTAAGGAGAAAGCAACACCTGCCCCAAACAGGGAGTAATTGGGACCCACAAGGACCCAGGAAGTCACTCCTGGCCCAGAGCACTGGTTCCTTCCAGTCTGGGCCTGAGCACTGAGCAGATCCCGGGCAGCAGCTCTGCCGTCAATCTCTAGGAATCCAGAGGAAGCAGGGCTCCCAGGTGCTCTCACCCTGGAATTATCTTAGGTAAGGAGAAAGCAATGCCTTCCCCAAACAGGGAGTAACCTGAACCCACTAGGACCCAGGAAGTCACTCCTAGCCTGAGCAGATTTTGGGCCTCAGCTCCTACCCCAGTAGCAACACCCACCCCACACAGTTTTGATAAAACCAAGATAATAGAAAAGACAGGCTCCAGTCAGAGACAGGGCAGGTAGCACTAAGGAGATCCAGATGGCAAAAGGCAAGTGCAAGAATATAAGCATCAGCAACCCAGGGTACTTGGCATCATTAGAACCTAGTTCTCCCACACAAGAAAGTCCTGAATTTCCCATAGTAATAGGAAAGCAAGATTCAGATTTAAAATCACTTCTAATGATGATGATAGAGGACTTTAAGAAGGACATAAATAACACTCTCAAAGAATTTGAGGAGAACACAGGTAAACAGGTAGAACCCCTTAAAGTGGAAACACAAAAATCCCTTAAGGAATTACAAGAGAACACAACCAAACAGGTGAAGGAATTGAACAAAACCATTCAGGACATAAAAATGGAAGTAGAAACAATCAAGAAATCACAAAGGGAGATGACCCTGGAGATAGAAAACCTAGGAAAGAAATCAGGAGTCATAGACATAAGCATCACCAACAGAATACAAGAGATGGAAAAGAGAATCTCAGATGCAGAAGATACCACAGAAAATATTGACACAACTGTCAAAGAAAACGCAAAATGCAAAAAGTTCTTAACACAAAATATCAAGGAAATCCAGGACACGAGACCAAACCTAAGGATAATAGGTATAGATGAGAGTGAAGATTCCCAACTTAAAGAGCCAATAAATATCTTCAACAAAATCATAGAAGAAAACTTCCCTAATCTAAAGAAGGAGATGCCCATAAACATACAAGAAGCCTATAAAACGCCAAATAGACTAGACCACAAAAGAATACCTCCCGTCACATAATAATCAAAACACCAAGTGCACAAAACAAAGAAAGAATATTAAATGCAGTAAGAGAAAAAGACCAAGTAACATATAAAGGTAGACCTATCATAATTACACCAGACTTCTCACCAGATACTATAAAAGCTAGAAGATGCTGGAGAGATGTCATACAGACCCTTAGAGAACACAAATGCCAGCCCAGGCTACTATACCCAGCAAAACTCTCAATTACCATAGATGGAGAAACCAAGATATTCCATGACAAAACCAAATTTATACAATATCTTTCCACAAACCCAGCATTACAAAGGATAATAGCAGGAAAACTTCAATACAAGGAGGGAAATTATACCCCAGAAAGAGCAAAAAAGTAATCCTCTTCCAACAAATTAAAAAGAAAATAGCAACATAAAGATAATTTCACTTCTAATAACAAAAATAACAAGAAGCAACAATCACTGTTCCTTAACATCAATGGACTCAATTTTCCAATTAAAAGACATAGGCTAATGGACTGGATCCATAAACAAGGCCCAGCATTTTGCTGCATACAGGAAACCTGCCTCAGTGACAAGACAGACTCTACCTTAGAGTAAAAGGCTGGAAAACAATTTTTCAAGCAAATGGCCCTAAGAAACAAGCTGGAGTCGCCATTCTAAAATCTCCAGCCAGAGAACACAAAGGGAGGGACTCATGGCTCCACCTGTATAGGTAGTTGAGGTGGCCTTGCCAGGCATAAGTGGAAGTGGACAGCCTTGATACCTGAAAGTTCGAATTTCCTAGTGTTGGGGAATTTCAAGAGCAGGGAGGTGGGAATGAGAGGATGGTGGGAGCACACTCTCATAGTAATTGGAGGGGGGGAATTGGAGTAAGGGGTTAGGCATCAGTGGAAGTAGAGGGCCTTGATGCCTGAAAGTTTGAATTCCCTAGTGTTGGGGAATTTGAGAGCAGGGAGGTGAAAATAGGAGGATGCTGGGAGTACACCCTCATAGAAACTCCCAGAATTATATGGATTAGACATGATAGAGGCAGGCCACCAGAAGACTAGATTCCAGAATTCAAACAAAAAATGATCTTGATACTAAAATTTGTTTTGAGAATTGTATATTGCAGAATACACAGCCTCATTGTATCTACTCATCAAGTAAGCTGAGCAGACCTGCTTGAACCTCTAATGTCCTGGAATTCCAGCTGGATGCAGTGAAGACACAGACGAGGCTTATCAATTTACTCTTCCCCCCACCCCTCTTCTAATATTTCAACACCCATAATCAGCTTGAAGTTAATGAAGAATCAGCGCCCCTATTCCCTGGGCTTGGGGACTGAGGTGGTTAATATTGGGCTGTCTTTCTAGGGAAAAGTAGTGGTTTTGTTGGAACAGGGAGGATTAGCTAGGATTTATTGCATAGCCATAACCTATTCATAGAAATATGTATAATTGTTATTAAGGTGAAGTTATAATTTCTTAAATGGTACAAGATTTACTTTGATTTCTAATTTAAGGTTTTCATTGGTACGAGTTTCTTATTGATATAAAAGTGAGATCAATATTGTTACTCTCATAGGCATTGTGCCTATATAACACATTTAGGAATACAAGGCTTAGACCCAGTCCTTTAAGTTTTTAAACTGATTTGAGATGGTTAGCCTGTGAGTTAAGGGCCTATAGCAAATTCATGGCTTTGAGTTTATTGTTAGGGTGTTTTCTATATTTTATTTAGCTGAGAGGAGTTAACGAACAATAGTCCAGATTGCCTTACATGGATAGTTGGTTTTCAAAACGTCAGAAGTCCACAGAATTGACATTACAAACATTTCTGCATTAATGTCCATTTTGATTAGAGACCTGTCTACTCCTGACAGCTTCCTGTCTTGGATTCTAAGAAGAAATTGAGCATCTTTGGAGTTACTCCAGTTGTGGTGAGACAGCCACTAGACAAGAATTGCCTCTTTTCATCTACAGACAAATCACTGTCCAGAAAAGGACACACTTGCAGAATAGTCGACTGATTATATCTGCCAAGAGTAATCAGTCCTTAATAACTCTGCATCACTTGGTCTGTCAGATGATCCAGGGCCAGAAGGCTGAAGATTGAATGCTCCAACGTTCAGCAGTATAGGGACTGTCCAGGTGCTCAGTGGTCTCTATAATTTGGCTAAGTTTTAGAAGCTATGCTTGGTGCTTCCCATAATTGCAGTTAACTCAGTCATTCTGGATTTCTGATGGGTTTGAAGACTTATAGTCTCATAGCCAATCCCGGCTATTTACTTTGAGAGAAAAGGTTTAGAGGATGGTTTTCAGCTGACATTCATTCTAAAGCCAAGAAAAAAAAGCCAGGTCCAGAATTAAGTCTTCTAGTTAGGAGGGACAGTCCTTTAGTTAGGAGGTTCTGTTTAGTCAACAAAATGATGGACTGGATATTAGGTCTATCTTGTACCTTACTGATACAAGTTGGTCTAGTTATGCTCTAATTGTATTCTAAGAAAAAAGTTTTATTTTAATAGGAATGGTGATATGTAGGAGGAGCTAAGGTGGGAGGAGTAAGGAGAGGAAGATAAGGCATAAGGAGAGGAGGAGAAGGAGAGGAGGAGCTAGGTGACAAGGGTGGGGGGGGACACTGAGGTGGATGTCTTCGTGTCCCCACCAGTCAAAGATAGCTGATATATCTAGGTTGGGTATTGGGTTACACTTCTGATTGATATTGAGCATTACCAAACCTATAAAGCCTTTGATTAACATTTAAAAAAATAGTATAAAAAGCAAAAAGGAGAAGTGGGGGGTGGGATAGGGGTTTTCTAGGGAGGGGAAATGGGGAAAGGGGATGGCATCTGAAATGTAAATAAAATATTCAATAAAGATTTTCACATAAAAAAATTAGAAACAAAGCACAAATGTATAAGTGATGATAATAAATCCCTCCTTCAGCAGTTTATCAGCTGAGTTAAAATCAGGTTAAACCTTATATCCTCAAGCTGTTTTAACTTACCTACAGATCTTTGAGAGCGATGTTTTCTGTATGAAAGTGAAGAGACATAATAATTAATTACTCTTTCAAAGCTCTTTAATTCCCTTGAACAGAAACATTTTGATTAAAAAGCAAATAAATTACAAATGTTTTAGGGGGCTTAAGAGCTCACTGTCAGGGGATAGAGAGATGGCTCAGCAAAGAGTATGTATCACTTGAGTTTAGGAGTTCTGGCTGTTCTTCCTAAGGTCCTGAGTTCAATTCCCAATATCCACATGGTGACTCATAATTATCTATAACTGTAGTCCCAAGGGATCTGATGCCTTCCTCTGATGTGCATATAAGCAGACAAAACATTCACATATATAAAATACATACATAAATACATCTTTATCTATCTATCTATCTATCTATCTATCTATCTATCTATCTATCTATCTATTTTAAAGAGAGCTTGCTGACATTTAGTGTTTCCTGTAGCTTCTGCTGCTTGGACCCAATAAGAATGACTTAAGCCAGAGCTGAGTCCTCTGCTAAAGCGCTTTGACCACTGGTATAGTGTGAGCATATGAACAACAGCATGTCACGGCCAATCTTCAAACCTTTTTTTTTAAATAGTATTTATTATTATTTATATGAGTACACTGTGGCTGTCTTCAAACACACACTACAAGAGGGCATCAGATCCCATCACAGATGGTTGTGAGCCACTATGTGGTTGCTGGGAATTGAACTCAGGACCTCTGGAAGAGTAGCCAATGCTCTTAACCACTTAACTCCAGCTCCAATCTTCAAATCTTACACACAAATCCAAGGACACAGAGAGAAGTCAATGTGAGCTCCACAGGAAAAGAAACTAACCTCTAGGTCAACTTCTAGCCTCTGTGTATGTATTAATTTATTTTATTTAGTGATTTATTCCAAATATCTATTATTTACATGTGTGTCTGTATGACTTGACATATACCACATGCATGCACATGCCCACAGAGGCCAGAAGAGGGCACTGGGTCTCCTAGAAATGCAGTTACAAGATCATTATAAGACAGTTGATGTGGATGCTGGGAACTGAATCCAGGTCCTCTGCAAATGCAGTAAGTGGTCTTAACCTCTAAGCCATAGCTCCTGCCTCCTATTTAATGATTTTTGAGAGGGTGTTGGTCTTGCTATGTTTTCTAGATTATTCTTGAACACCTAACTCAAGTAATCCTCCTGCCTCAGCCTGTGTAAGCTGTAACTGAGGCACGCATCATTGTGCACAGCCACACCGGTGGCTCTAAATATCCCTTTCATTCATCCAGCTCTGACTGCTAGCACAGTTACATTTTTTTTTTTTTGAGACAGGGTTTCTCTGTGTAGCCCTGGCTGTCCTGGAACTCACTCTGTAGACCAGGCTAGCCTCAAACTCAGAAATCCGCCTGCCTCTGCATCCCAAGTACTGTGATTAAAGGCTGCGCCACCACTGCCAGACTCACAGTTACACATTTTGTGGCATCTGAAAAGTAAACAGAAATGAGGATAAGGAACATTGAGTCTCACCCTCAGAGAGGGGAAAAAATAGCAGGTTAGGGGAATAAAAACCTGGCATTGGAAATGAAAAAAGTGTAACCTGGACTCTTCCTTGACGTCTTTTTAATCAAATCAAGTAAATTAACCCTTGGCACAGAAAAATGAAGGTTTAGCCAAGTCAGTCAGGAAGAATGACATATTAATTCTGAATATTTCAGAACCATTTACTATCTGGGACAGACCACAATTTTTGATGCCTATTCAAAAAGTGTGACATATAAGCATGTTTTGAAGAAGCAAAGGGATAAAGCCAGGTACAGTGACATACACCTGTCATCCCAGCACTCCAGAGCCCAAGGCAGGAATATCATGAGTTCAAGGCCACTGTTGGCTATAGAGTGAGCTCCAGGATAGACAGCTAGACAGTTTACAGGGCAGTCTAAGATTAAAAAAAAAAAAAAAGCTGACAAAAGAAACGTGTGGTCTGTTCTCCTTTGGTTTTCACTATTGGTAAATAACCATAAGTAGATGTTATTTGAATACAAAGCTATGGCTGGTCTCTATGAAAGCAGGGCAAACATGGCTGTGCTGCCCCCTAGTGGGAAAAATGTCTGAGCTCATAAGACCTGTATTTTTGACCCAATTATGGTAAAAATGTGTTGCTTTTCAAGCTGTATTAGAATCTAAACATAGATCTAAACACAAGCCTTGTTAAGAGCAAGCTCAGAGAGCAGAGGTTGTAGGGCAGTCTACCTTTGCCATGAAGAATGTGTCTACTCAGCAACTATTGCGGGCTTATGACAGAACAATTATGTCACCAGTCCACTGGAGTTCAGCCTCTCAGAGGGCAGGTTCTTTTTATATTAAATTAGTTTTATTACATTTTAACTATAATGCATTTTTTTTGTTTGATATGGGGTCTTATGTAGCCCAGGCTGGCCTTTAACTCACTCCACTTTCCACTCCTGGGATTCAGGAATGCACTACCACAGCCAGCTATTTTTTTTCCCATAAGACACAACTGTGTCATGTAGCTCAAGCTGGCTTTGGATTCAAAATAATCCCCCTGCCTCATCCCCCTCCTGAGAACTGGAATTTCAGCATAAGCTACCATGCCCGGAGCTATTTTTCTATGTCTACCCCTTTCTGGCTAGAGAGGCTGAGATAGAGAATGAGAACATGAACAAAGCTGGTCACACCGCTCCGTCGCCCAGGACTCTCTGATAACAACTGCGACTTGACTGTAAAGCATTCCCATTTCATGACCTCGACCCAAAAGTAAGCGGTCCCCATAGTAGCTCAGGGTCTGGGGTGCAAAATGACTGAATGTAGTAGCAGACACCTATAATCCCAGCCCGTCGGAGACAGAGACAGGAGAACTGCAAGTTGAAGGCTAGCCTGGGCTACATAGCGAGGAAGAAAAGGTCACAGTAACAAAAATTATAATGAGGGCAAAAATCACTCTGGATTATCTAATTGACTGCAAGTACTGCTTAGTCTTTGCAGGGTGTCATCCTAAGGGTGCTTCCTACATTGCCAGTATAGTTATGGGTCAACAGCCATGGATTATCCTATAAAGATACCCAAGATAAGAAGGAAATCAGGGGAGAGGTTAATGCCATAGCCTGCCTGCCAGTCCTCAAGTGACGGCCTCTCTGACCTTAAGTCACCAGCATTCGACTGCTGCTTCCTCTGCCAACCTGAAGTTTCTATTTTCCCCTTGTCAGCTGGAAAATTCCACACATCCCACATAGCTCAACTCAAATCTATCCACCTGAAAGGCCTTTCCTGTGGTGACCGGTCCTCCCACATTCAGTTCCAGCCACGTATGACCCTATGGGCATCAAAGCCCACACGTTAATGTCAGTTTGTCTCTACTCTGAGCTCTGTGACGGCCACAAATGCAGCTCCACATCTCAACTGTCGGCCTGACAAAATGTTTGCTATTTAGTATAAACAATATACATTTTAAAAAAAAACCAACAGTGGTCATCCCACAAGCCACCATTAGTTGTAGAGAGTGGTTCTGATACTAAGGTCCTATTCCCCGATTGGTTCTTGATATGTCAGTAAAAAAAGCCATGGGCCAATTGCTGAGCAGAAGGCACAGGCAGAACGTCCAGGTCCCTGGAGGCAAGTGAGGAGACGTGAAGTTTTGCCATGCTTTGGAGGGAGAAGAAGCCAGCAGATACGTGAGGTCTCAGGAGGAGCTGGGGCCTGTGGCCACTACTAAAGGTGGGTGGTCAGGAATGTCTGGCAGGGGCTAGATGAGACTAGCCACTGAAGTGTAAGGCAGATGGGAGAAGCGGAGCTGCAAATATTGAGGGCATGCTTTTCCAAGTGGGACGTAGTACCGTCCAGCAATTGTGTCAAGAAGGAGAGCTGAAATTGAACAACTGTGTATCTGTCTTTATCCGAGGAGTCAAGCGAAGCTGGGAGGGGGCTGGGAGTGCTGTCACTTCCTAGAGCAAAAGCGGGTACATGCAACGATTAGTTTATAGTTGAACTCTGTGTGTCTAAGGGAGAAGGGTGGACAGAGAGAGAACACACAGAACTAACTATGTGTGGTAAAAAGTGAACTACAGACGCTGTATCAAGTTAATTCTCAGTCTGGGAATGGTACCATGAGGGGGTCAATTTCACACTTTAGAATTTATTCCATTAAAATGTATACATAATGGCAAAGCCAAGACCTACTGTAACTTGGTTTTACATTTATTATTAGTGTTGGGGTATCAGTGTGCAGCTCCCAGGACAACTTATGGCAGTCAGTTCTCGTCTACTATGTGAGTTCTAGGAGTCATCTAAGTTGTATAGCATGGAGACAAGCCACCCACGGAGCCACCTCACTGCCCTCACTGGAACATATGAGAACGTGTGAGGGAGTTCTTCATGAACATGAATATACCCCAAGGAGGTGGTGCAGCCATGTAGATAGAAGCTGTGGGATTTCAGATTCCAGGCTAGCCTGGGCTACAGAGTGAGACCTTTTCTCAAGAGAAAGAAGACATCATGTTGGCAGAGGAAGCAGCAGTTGAAAGTTGGTGACTTCAGATCAGAGAGGTGCTCACTGAAGCCTGGCAGGCAGGCTGTGGCATTATTAGTGGCCCATATGGTACAGACCTGGAGTCCAGCACTCTGGAGGCAGAAGCACAAGGATCAAGAATTGAAGGCCAGGCACTCAGGAAGATCTCTGTGAGTCCAAACCTATCCTTGATCTACATAATGAGGTACCAGGGCTACAAAGTGAGACCCTGACTCAAAAAAAAAAAAAAAAAAAACCCACAAACAAACAAACAGAAACCCAGAAAAGACTGTAATACCACACTACTAGGAGGAAAAACAAACACATAAAAACCCACCTACACATGAGCAATGAGGGTCTAGCCTCTACCTCCTCCACCCAGCTTGGAAGCAGCAAGAGCAGCAGGAGTAGTAGGGGTGTCTGAGGCTTGTTAAATTAAAAAGCCATTTCTGCCCATACATCTACATATATGTCATGTAAGGATGCTGCCAGCTGAGCTATCCCCAGCCACAGAAGGTTTTCTTTTTTATGACTAAAATTTTCACTCACTTGATTGCTAAAGGTGTGGGTGGTATGAGTCAGCCGCTGAGGAGCTGAGCAGCTGAACCTGAACCTCAGAGAAGAAAGTGGATAATCAGAACCCTGGGGCTTGCGCCTGGGGTTATAAAGAGGCTTATCCTGTGCCCTGCTTTGGGGCAGTGGGAGTCAAAGAAAGCCAGCTAGGGAAACAGAAGATGGTGCCCAAACATAAGACCCAAAAAAAGGAGAAAGGACTGGTAATTCCCTTTTATAGTTCTATAATTCTAGCATTCAAGAGGCAAAGGCAGGAGTATTTGTGGCCAGCCTGTGCTATATAGTGAAATGAAACCCTGTCTCAACAACACAAAAGAATGCTGCATAAAATTTTACCTTATGTATTTATTCTAAAAATGAAAGTCGCCGGGCAGTGGTGGCGCATGCCTTTAATCCCAGCACTTGGGAGGCAGAGGCAGGTGGGTTTCTGAGTTCGAGAGCCAGCCTGGTCTACAGAGTGAGTTCCAGTACAGCCAGGGCTACACAGAGAAACCCTGTCTCGAAAATAAATAAATAAATAAATAAATAAATAAATAAATAAAGTCACACAAAATGCATCTGATTACAAGAGCCTCTAATTCTAGATGGTTAATTGGGTGCTGGGGGGAGCAGCATGTGTTAGAACTGATGAGATAAGGCAAACACATGATAATGTGTGCAGTGCCACGCCAGAGGTGTCCCCTCTGAGCCCGTGGAAAAAGCTTAAAATGCTAGCATGTGGCCACTTCCTCAGTTTGCTCTGGAACAGCCTCAGAAAATCCCATGCAGGCCCTGTCTGGACGACTGAGGACTTGCACATTAAGCTCCCATACATTAGTCCTCAGCCAGCTACCCTGAGATAGTGACGAAGACCTGTGAGCCAGAGTGACCACAGCAGGGCGTGCAGATGAGGGGACAGGATGTGGATGAAAGACGGTGTCCCCTAGATGCTGACGCAGATGGTGATCAGACCTGAATTCCCAAGTGAGAGGCAGGTCTGGGGAAAGCAATCTGTGGCTTTATACTTCAGATATGCTGGGGACACCTAAAGGACAGGGCTCTGTTGGGGCTCTGAGCTCAGGGGAGACGCCAAAGTTGTAATGAACAGAGGGTGGCTGGGGCCAGAGGTCTGGACATGAGAACAGAAGGTTCTGAGACACTGCCCTAGCAAACCATTAAAAAGCAGGACAAGGAAGAGGTCAGGCTATAAGAGGAGCTCCAAAGAGAATCAGGCAAGGAGGGTGTGGTGGTTTGAATATACTTGGCCTAAGGAGCAGCACTATTTGGAAATGTGGGCTTGTTGGAATAGGTGTGGCCATAAGCTTTAAGACTCTTGTCTTAGCTGCCTGGAAACCAGTCTTCTCCCTGTCTGCCTTTGGATGAAGATGTAAAATTCTCAGCTCCTCCTGCATTATGTCTGCCTGGACACTGCTATGCTCCCACCTTGATGATAATGGACTGAACCTCAAAACCTGTAAGCCAGCCCCAATTAAATGCTGTTCTTATAAGAGATGCCTTGGTCATGGTGTCTCTTCACAGCAGTAAAACCCTGAGACAGAGGGCCAAGGACGAGTGGTCAAAAGATTCCACAAAAGCAAACAGGTTGACATAGCATACACCACTAATGAAGAGTCAACTGAACAGTGGACCCTTCCTCAGGGACTCCAGCCAGAGCAATGTCAAGGTGGCAGCAGGACTGGAAGCAGGAGCAGCTGAAGGTGAGGGGGACAAGCAATCCTGGAAAATGCTAGGTCTGAGTGTCACTGAGGCCTCCATCCAGGAAGAGTGGATAATAGGGGCAGAGCCAGCAAGCTTCCTGCTCGGGGTCTTAACCGTTGCTACACTGCCCTCCCTGTGATCTACTTGCTTGTGGATTCTTAACCCTTGGTATAGTGTCCCCCCTGTGATCCATGCTTTGAATGTCATTAGTGTGATCTTTCACAGGCAGGAGCCCCAGAAAGGGAAGGATCTATTTCAGGGGTTACTGTTAGAGCAGGCAAAATTTGGGGGAGCTGAGAGAAAAAGCACCTCCTCAAAGAGGAAGCTTAAAACTTTTAAAAGCTAACATTTCAGAAAACAACTCTCACATTGCCATTGTTTGGTTACAAAATGAACCAGGAGGCAGTTGATACGGCTCAGTAGGTAAAGGCACTTACTTACTACCCAGGTTTTGCAAGCTGAGTTCAATCCCCAGGACCCATGGAAGTGGGGAAGGAGAACCCAGTCTACAAAGTTTTCCTCTGATCTTCACATGTGCATAGTCATTCTTGGCCCCTGGACACACACAGACACATAGACACACACACACATAGACATACACATACAAACCCACAGACACAGAGACACACATAGATGCACACACACAGAGAGAGAAAGAGACAGAGGAGGGAGGGGAAGGATACTTGGGGCTCAGATAGAATGCTTGGATAGTGCATGCATAAGCCCTGGGTCTGATCTCCACTACCACATGAACGGGATGCAGTGGAACACACCTATAACCCTTAGCTACATAGTAAGATTCAGGCTAGCCTGACATACCTGAGTCTAAAAACAAAACACAAAAACCAGAAGGGCAGCTTGGACCTTAAACATACCATATAGTCAAAAGGTAGTCCTAACATTCTGACAAATATACTTAATCACCTCCATGGCCCAAAGCTAAGCTCACAGTAACCAAGTAGTCAAGGATCTCCCATCTAAATATCTATCCTGGGCTACAGGGGCAACCCTCAGACTGCAAAGTTAAATGAATGGTAAAGGACTGTTTTAGTCACTTTCTAATTTGATTGGCCTGAGGATATAAAATGGGACTTCTATGCCCAAGGTGTATGGGTGTAGAATGTAACTTTCATGCCCTCTCCAATGAGAGCCTGGACAAAGGCTCAGTGGGACTGCTCTTTTATTCTTTTCTCCATTCTCCCACCTATGTCTAGCTTCTCCTGTGTGTACGTCTTTTCATTACAGCTTGCTGTCTTCTGGTCTCTTTGCCTGGGAAGATGCTCCAGCAAAGGCATCCCTAACTGTAGTTCCACTCACTCAAAGACCCAGGAGCATCTACTAGGCTTAGGGACTGGAAAGAAAAGCCAATCTCTGTAGTGTACAAAGAGTCACGCTCTGTATGAAACTCAGCTGTGTGCTTCCTTGTGGTGCTGAGACTAGCTACAAGTGGGAATGTTTTCCCACAGCAAAGTTCTCTTTGTCTCCTAAGGGTCTGGTTCTTCCCTGGCTTGGGGTCCAGCTGCATTTCCCATCGTCAAGCAAGCTGGATTCCCTGAATCAGTGACCATGGTCAGACAGTCTTGACTGGAAAACTGGTGGAAAGGACATACATTTGAGTCGTGTCCTGTGGGCGAGTGGACCATGCCAGGAAACTTGGTAAGGTTGAGGTGGGTTCAGAAACCCCAGCACCTTACACCTGAGGACAGTAGGGTTTCATCTATTCCTGAGCAGATCGGCCTGGAACCCATGACCGCACTCTCCACATAAAGAACATGACCTATGGTCACACAGCACAGAACAGAGTTCTCCATGCTAATGAGGTATCTAGAGGCCCTGAGTGTTTAGCCAATAAGCAACCATTCCCGGACAGTCTTTTCTGCAAGAGGTATTTAATCTCTGGTCCACCCTGAGGAAGTGGTATGCACCCATTTTCCTCGATGAACACTGAATGAACAGTATGGACAAGCAAGGACTGTCTCTCTCATCAGGAACTGCAGTGGTGGAAGCCTTCATCCTACAGAGCCGCTGCCTAAGTCTCCTGCACAAGACCCCTCTGCGCTCCTGGATATTAACCCAGAGTTAAGCTGGAGTTCTCCACCCCTCCACCCTCCCACCCCGGCCTCATCACAGTTACAGGGCATTTTCCTAATTCATGATTGATGGGGAAGGGCCCAGCCCATTGTAGGTGAGGCCACCCCTGGGCTGATGATTCTTGATCTTTCTATAAGGAAGCAGGCTGAGCAAGCCAAGGGGAGCAAGCCAGTAAGCAGCACCCTCCAAGGTCTCTGCATCGGCTCCCGCCTCCAAGCTGAGTTCCTGCCCTGCTTGAGTTGCTGCCTTACTGCTTTTGAAATGAAGTCTTTTATGGAACCAAGTCCTTCCCTTCTCCAGTGGCTCTTGGTCATGGGATTTCATCACAACAACAGTGACACTAACTAGGACACGCCATTGAGTAAAAAGCAGGTCTGTGACATTTAAAGCAGGGGCCATGAAACTTGCTCAATCACTTACCTCCTTGCAGACACACTGCTGGTACACACAGGTGAGAACTTCAGCTACATTATGCAAAATGAAAAACACAGGAACCGCCTGAAAGCAAACAAAATAAAAGCATGAAAATACTTCCTCCATCTCACAGCTACATGATTCTTGTCTGTTGTTTAAAAATAAGATGTGGGAACATTCAGCATTCATGGTCTCTCCAGCAAAGACTCCAGTCTAGCCCTTTGCTGAAGTGTTCATTTTCCATTTACATACATTTACATACTTATTCTGTATGAGTACTTTCTCTGCATGCAAGTTTGCACCTTTGCACCATGTGCATGTAATGCCGGTGGAGGACAGAAGAAGGCATCAGACTCACTGGAACTGAGTTACAGATGGTAGAAGCCACTGTGTGGGTGCTCAGAACTGAACCTGGGTCCTGCAAGAGCAACAAGTATTCTTAACCATGGAGTTGTCTCTCTCGCCTTGAAGTGTCAGTTTTGGTGGAGCGAATGTCAAGGCTCCTCTCCCACAGGCTGTTTCCATCCACCGTTGTAAGCACCTCCTGTGTATCAAGCACCATGCCAGGGACAGGGAACAGATTCCATGAGCAAGGTGGAAACACGGTAGAGAGCGTGTCCCCAGCAAGCAGGAGCTCAGACGGAGCACACTACAACACACAGCTAACCCAGCCAGGGAAGAGCAAGCCCTCAGGTTGAAACAACGGCTGAGAGCCTAACGCTTAATGAGTGAACACGCGGGATGTGGGCGACTCTAACCAAGTGGAAAGTGAAGGGAAGTGTGTCAGGCTGTATGAAGCTGATCAAGCTAAGAACAATTTTAAAACTTTTTATTGGTTCTTTGTGAACTTTACATCATGCATCCTAATCCACGCATCTCCCCTCCCCTTGTACCCGTGCTCCACCCTTGCCACCTCCCCCAAACAGAAAACCCTCGTTGTGGAAGCCGGAGCGTGTCAGTGTGTACACACTCTTGTCCACATTTCTTGGCTGCTGTGGTGGAGGCCTCTGACTTCGGCTACTCTATCCCTGCGGGAGCCTCACTGGGACTCCTCTCAGATATCCTGTTGTCACTCTTAGTCGTCGTGGAGATCCTGCAGTTCTGGATCTGGAGGACTGGCCCCTTTGTGCACTCCAGCAGTTCACTGACGGGGAGGATGTGGAGCCAATCCAAGTCCCTGGATCTGGGCCTGAGAGGTATCTAAGCTGGTCACCCCAATGGCTCTCCTGCTCTCTAGTCTGGCTCACTTGCAGCCATTCAGGGCCAGCTCTACCCTGCTCAAGTGAGGTGCAGGGCCTGCTCTCCAGAGTGTTGCATCAGGTTAGGGGCAGGGATAGTTCTACTGTCATGACCCTGTTGCCAGCTCTCCTGCTTGCAGTAAATGACAAGGGATGAGGGAGAGGAGGAGGGCATATCTCCCTCATCCATGCCACTGCCCAGCAGACAAGAAGCAGGGCCAGCTCTCCTGCCCTGGGACCAAAGGGAGGGGAGGGGATCTCTCCCTTGCCTATGTCACATCTATTACATAACAGATGGGAGGCAGGGCTGGCTCTCTCACACTCATGTCCTTGGGGCCAGCTCACCTGCAACCCCCACATCCAGGGTCAGCTCTACTGTGCTTCCCAGGTGAGGTACTGGGCCTGCTCTCCCGAGTGCTGCAGCAGGTGAGGCTCCAGGCCAGCTCTCTGCTCTCATGACCACAAGGCCAGGTCTCTTGCCTGCCACAGGTGGTGAGGGGCAAGAGAGGAGAAAGGTATTTCTCCCTGTCTACACCACACAGCACGAGAGATGAGTGGTAGGCCCAGGTCTCCCAGGTTCATATCCTTGGTGCTGGTTCACCTACAATTTCCACAGTGTGTGGGTGCTCACTCCCCTGAGTCCTGAAGCTGGCTAAGGGCAGGGGCAGCTCTCAAGCAGACTGCAAAAGCCTCACTCTCAACTATGCAGCACTGGTTCAAGAGTTGCTGGCGACTGACTCTTTGGGAAAACCTTCTGTACTTGTTATTTTTCCTACTGCTGTGACCAAATCCTGACAAAAATCAGCTTGAGAGAAAGGGTTTACTTGGCTTCAGTCTGAGGGGAGACCACCCATCATGACAGGGAAGACATATGGCAAGAGCATGGTGCAGCTGTCACAATGCCACCTCCGTCAGTGTACTGTTCTATTACAATGCTAAGACCCCATGAACACAGCAACTTATAAAGAAGGAGTTGTTTCAGAGGGTTAGGGTCATGACCTGATATCACAGCAGGGAACACAGCAGGAGGCAGGCAGGCAGGGCTCTGGGGCAGCAGCTGTGAGCTCACCTCTTGAGGCAACAATCACAGGGCAGAGAGAGCTAACAGGAATGGTGTGGGCTTTTGAAACCCCAAAGCCCACCTACTCCAATGACACACCTTCTCCAAGGCCACACCTCCTACCTAGACCTTGCCAAACAGTTCCACAAACTGGGGACTAATCATTCAAACATATGAGCCCATGGGGGCCATTCTCATTCAGATCCCAACAGTCAGGAAGATGGGACCACCTTACTAACCCTCTAAGGACCACCCCAGTGACCGACTTTCTTCATTCAGATCCCAACAGTCAGGAAGATGGGACCACCTTACTAA
>JANHMN010000013.1:71299478-71310716 GCA_030674055.1 Rhabdomys pumilio | reverse complement strand
TCTTCATTCAGATCCCAACAGTCAGGAAGATGGGACCACCTTACTAAACCTCCAAGGACCACCCCCAGTGACCGACTTTCTCTAGCAAAGATCCACCTCCTACAGGTTCTACAGCCTTCAAATATAGTGTCACGAGTTGGCAACCAAAAGTATTAGTGCACTTGAGTCTACAGGGGACATCTCACATCCAAACCAAAACACTCCCCTCTGTTACTCCTCGTGTTAAATTTAGCAGGAGTTACTTTTGTTAAATTAGACGAAGACTAGGATACACGGTAATAACAATAGGTCAAATACACAAAGTGCTTAATATACAGCAGACAGCCACTGCTGCATACTTAAACTTCATAGGAATTCTGAGACAGATACCTCCAACTTCTCCATTATACAAATGGGAAAACTGAGAGAGATTCTGTTTGTTTTTTAACTTGCCTCTTAACCACTTGAAACCGTGTGTGTGTGTGTGTGTGTGCGTGTGCGTGTGCGTGTGCGTGTGCGTGTGCGTGTGCGTGTGCGTGTGCGTGTGTGTGTCTTTTTGAGACAGGGTTTCTCCACGTAGCCCTGGCTGTCCTGGAACCCTGAGATCCACCTGCCTTTGCCTCCCGGGTGCTGGAATTAAATGCATGCGCCATCACTGGCAGGCAGAAACCACTTTTTCTGAGTTATTGCTTTAATTGCCAAAGCTTGAATTAAAGGCATACGTACACACTAGGCAAGATCTCTACTGCTGAGCCACACCCCCCAGCTGAGAACACTTGCAGATGAACAGTCCAGACATCTGTCTTCCCCTAAAGAGGACTAGAAATGAGTTTATTTTATATCCTCACAATTCTGGGGATGATCTCAACAACTAAAGCTCCTGTCATCAGCCACCACAAAGTCCAAATCATGACCCTGGAAACTAATCTACCAAATGTAATTGATCACACTGTACTGCAGACCAGTTCATTTCATTACATGATCCTACAGTCTACAACTAAATATTGAATATTTCACAATGAAATTCTTTGATACAAAGATTAATTGTTAACAATGAACTTAAAAACTTCTCACTATTCTCAATCCTCCTAGAATACAATTCTGAAGTCTTAGAAGGATTTGCCACAGAAAACCCTGGTCCTGAGCCTGGAGTGGCCGGAAGACAGACACCCAAGCACCCCCAAGGATGCCACTGCAGTGAGTGAATGTATGAAGGAGATATACGAAAGACAGAGTGTGCAGTGGAGAGCCGGACAGAATATGTAGCTGAGAGGTTTATACACCATGATGAAATCCAGAACTGGAGACTTGATGGTGCTGAGGAACAGACAGATATGAGGAGCCTGAACAACTACCTGAGGCCATGTGATGTCTGCACCTGGGCTACCACCAAAAGCCATGTCTGAGTCCATGGCCCTACCGCAGCTGGGGTCTGTGCTAATAATATCTGTGGCCTGAGCTGCTACTGGGGTAGGGGGTGGGGAAGGTAAGAGAGGCATGCGGTTATCTCTGGTCTGGGCTGCCACATGTTGACGTCCTAGCACTGTGCTGAGCTGGTTCCACCCCTCACCTGAGCAGCATGGAGAGCAGGCTCAGCTGGCCCAACCCTCACCAGCTTCAGCACTGAAGAGTGTACTCTGCACCTTACTTGGGCAGCACATGAGAGCTAGCCCTAGTGGCAGGAACTGGCCCATCTGCTGTCTACTGTGCAGTGGACAGGCATAGGAGGGATGTCCCTCACCCCATCACTCCCCCACCACCTGTGGTAGGTGGGTGAGCTGGCTCAGAAAACTAGAGAGTTGGCCCTGGCCAACTAGGTGCAGAGGTCAGGAAAACAATGTCCACCTCTTGCCTGGGCAAAGTGGGAGAGCTGGCCCTGGTGGCATGGGTGCAGGAGAGATGCTGGGCTGACAAACTAAGCTTACCCCAAGCCCAGATCCAGGGCTCTGAGCTGGCGCACCCCAACATCTCCCCCATCTGTGCGCTGCTGAAGCACATGACAGAGGCCAGTCCTACAGAACCAGAGCTACAGAATCTCCAGAACAAGGAAGCAGCAGGAGATCTGAGAGGAGTCCCAGTGAGGACCCAGTATTGATGGAGTAGCAGAAGCCAGAGGCTTGAACCAGACCAACGACTCACCGCAGTGAACATTTGCAAGGGAAGCTATTTGGACAAAAGGATATATAATCTGTGAGACACTGGCACTTCCATGGCAAGATGGGTTTTTGTTTTGTGTTTTTTTAATTTCTACATATATTTCATCTATATAACATTATTTTATTTTTACTTTTGCTTTCCTTGAGGGGAGGGAGGTTGCAAGAGTGAAGGGTGGGTACGAAGGGATGAGGAGATGAGTGGGATTGGGGTGCATGAGGTGAAACTGGGGTGCATGCTGTGAAGTTCACAAAGAATCAGTAAAAAAGTTAAAAAAGAAAAGAAACTCCTGGTCCTGACCACAGACATGGCCATCGGTCAGTCTATATAGGGATGGATGACCCTTAATCAAGCACGATTCCAGGATTAGCTTCTTTTTTTATTTGCATTATTATATTTTGTCATTTTTATGCACATAGGGAGTGGGTGGGTGTGGACGCATGGTGTGCATGCAGAGGGCAACACACAACACACAGGAGTCGATTCTCTCCGAGTGGGTCTCCGGGTTTGAACTGAGGTTCAGGTTGTCAGCAGGCACCTTCACTTGCTAAGTCACCCACTGGCTCCCTGGTTAGCTTCTTAACTTCTGTAGAAGAACATTCTATTCTCTTTGGATGAGTTTTTAAATATGTGGATATGTTTTTCATGTACTATATAGAATAATTGTACTCAGGCCCTCTCTGCAGAAAGCAACTGGGGGATTTTTTTAAGATGTTTTTTAAGGATGTTTTTTAAGACTGCATCTTACACTGTAGTCCAGGCTAGCTTGTACTTCACTGTATAGCCCAGAATGGCTCTGAATTTTTGGCAATCCACCTGCCCCAGCCTCATGGATGTTAGAATTATAGGTATAAGCCACTACGCCTAGACATTTTTAGTATTTTTTATGGACCATCACATGATTTCTACGGCAGCCACACTATTTTAGGTTTCTGACAGAGCTACATAAGCATCCAGATTTCACCACGTCCTTACCAGCACTTGGGGTTTGGTAAAAGCCATCCTATGGGAAAGAAATAGTGTCACCTGAAGTTCATACTTGCATTTTCCTTTTTAAAAATTACCTAATATCTGTGGATGTTTTTCTTGCATATATATATATATATATATATATATATATATATATATATATATATCTCCATGTATCAAGTGCATACCTGGAGCCTACAGAGGCCAGAAGAGGGCAGTGGATTCCCTGGAACTGGAATTACAGATACCTGCAAAGTACCACACAGATGCTGGGAACTGGCCCTGGGTCCTCTGTAGGAGCAGCCCACTGAGCTTAACCACTGAGCATTGCTCCAACCCAATTTACATTTTCTTAATGATTAATTAGGTTGGGAAGCTTTTCATCGTTTCTTTATATATTCTCTTTAGAGAGAACTGTCCACTTAAATAGCCCTAACTAGCCTAGAACTCACTGTTGGCCAGGCTGTCCTGAAACTCCAAGATCTAACTGATCTGTCTCCTGGGTAATGATAATGGCTGTTAGGAGTGTTCTCATTAGTCTGTATATGACTCTGGTCTTAAATACATGATTGCAAATCTCTCCTCTCATTCTACAAATGTCTTTTTACTTTGTTGATCATATCTTTTGATACAACTTATTTATTTATGTATGTATTTATTGCGGTTTTTTGAGACAGGGTTTCTCTGTGTAGCCTCGACTGTCCTGAAACTTGCTCTGTAGACCAAACTGTGCTCACAGCGCTCTGCCTGCCTCTGCCTCCCAAGTGCTGGGATTAAAGGGGTGCACTACCACACCCAGCACAACTAAGTTTTTCATTTTAATGAAGTGCAGTTAGTATCTGTTTTCTTCTTTTGTGTCCTGTGCCTTTGCTGTCATTTCTAAGAAGCTGTTGTCAAATCCAATGCCAAGGAAGCTTTTTTCCCTGTCTAATTTTAACAAGCCTTTTTTTAACTGAAAAGTTTTTTCATGTATTTTGATGTTTCCCCCACCCCAACTCCTCACAGATCCTTCCCCAACTCCCTAACCCAACTTTGTTTGCTCTCTTTTTCAAAAAAAAAAAAAAATGAAACCAAGAAAGATAAACAGAACACACACACAAACCACAGAAGGGAGAGAAAGCGGGAGGAAGTGAAGGGGGAAGGCAGTTACAGAAAACGCACTAGGGCAGTCTCCACTCTGAACATTCACACTGTCCACTCTGCGGATTTGAACTCCTCTATGTGGAAACCAACAGTCAAGACAGCAGCACACGTTCCAGCAGCAGCAGCACACACTCCATCCTGCTCCCTTAAGCAGCTTGCTCACTATGGATGTATGACTACTGCGCTTACAGTAGAAACCTCAACAGATCAGAAAGACCAAGTTCACAGAGCTGGAAAAACAAAAATCAGAACCAAACCCCATAAGAAGGCCCACGGTCAGGGTCAGGTGTGATACATGCCTGTATTCAAGCACTCAGCAGGCATGCAGTCCAAGACATCCTCTACCACAGTGCCGTCCAATGCCAGGCCAGGCCACATGACACCTTGCCACCAAACAGAAAAAGGAAGGAAGGTGGAGAGGAAGAAGGGAGGGAGGTGAGGAGGGAGTGACACAGACAGACAGACAGACATAAAGGAGGAAAAAGGGAGAGAGAAGGAAAGTGGGAGACAAGCCAGTCTAGTCCTGCTAAGGTGTCTAATCTGCATTTGCAGTTCATGGAGCTCCATGGCTCGTGGCCTTCCTAACGCTGTGACTCTTTTTTTTTTTTTTTTTTTTTTGAGACAGGGTTTCTCTGTATAGCCTTGGCTGTCCTGGAACTCACTCTGTAGACCAGGCTAGCCTCGAACTCAGAAATCCGCCTGCCTCTGCCTCCCAAGTGCTGGGATTAAAAGCGTGTGCCACCACCGCCCGGCCAACGCTGTGACTCTTTAATATAGTTCCTCAAGATGTGGTGACCCCTAACTATAAAATTATTTTCATTGCTACTTAGTAACTGAAATCTTGTTACTCTGAAGAATCATAAAGTACCAGGTGATGGTGGCCCATGCCTTTAATCCTAGCACTCAGGAGGCAGCAGCAGATGGATCTCTGAATTCGAGGCCAGTCTGGTTTTCAGAGTGAGTTAGAGGATAGCCAGGGCTACACAGAGAACCCCTGTCTAGAAAAACCAACCAACCAACCAACCAACCAACCAACCATACTGTAAATATCTGTGAAAGGGTCAGTCAGCTCCACCCCAAAGGGGTCACGACCCGTAGGTTGAGAAACACTGCACTAGGCTCTCAGCTCCAGCCTTATCTACTCCAGAAAACACACATTTTATTCTAATTCAGAAACAGCCAAATCAACTGCACTAGCCAACACTGGCAAACTTGTTTACGCAGAATCTAATCATCTGTCCTCATCCCTCAGCTTTGAGGCAATTCTGTCTCACTGAGACTTCTGACCAGGAATTATAATGAGAGCTATAATGGCCATCAGAACTGTGCTGTCCAGAGACTGGTGTTCAGAACATGAGAGCATCGTCACCGTAACCTCACCCACGGTAGGAAGGCTGACAGGCACAAAGGAGAAAGCCGGGCTCTGTAAGGATCAAGACTTGCAACGGGAAGTCCAGGCACATACTTTAGCTCACTCTCAGTAGCTCTCGCTTTGGGGAGGTTCTCTTTCTGACCCCACAACCTTTCATTTCCTCGAGGTCAGAAGCCATGACTTCTGTGTCCTTAAGCACACTGTAAGTCTCAAATGCCAACAGTTATAAAATAATTCTCCCAGGGTTGGGGTGCAGTCTGGGTGGCAGAGTACTTGGCTGAGAATGAGAGCCAATGCTCTGCTTCCCCAAGGCCTGCTATGAACCAAAAGTCAGCTTAACTCAACAAAGCGCTTAGGGCTAGAGGAGCCTGAGGCCGGAATCACCCCTACAACAGCATAAGCCAGGCTTGGTGGTGCACCAGCTAACCCAGTCCTCAGGAGGGGTTGCCAGGAGAATCACAAGTTCAAGGTCATCCTCAGCTACATAGCCTAGGGCAGATGAAATGATGTCTCCAAAAATAAAATAACAACAAAACCCCTTAGAATACTCTCCTCACTCCCTAACCTCTATGTATCATCAGTGAGTTTTAAATCTGAGGTGAAAAATCCAAAGACTCCCCACAGGGCCCAGCACAGCTTGCTCAGGTTGCTTCCAGGAGCTGTACATCAGAACAGAATTTCAAAGCTTTGTCAGATCAAGGGGGCCTTTCTGAAGCACAGCTACTCAAGGGTTTTGTATAATAATACACCCACAGATTTTAACTGAGCACTTACCCCTAATTCCTCATAGACTCATTAACTGACAGTTTGGCACCAGAATAGTGAGGCCTGTTTTCCATCCAACGCAAACTCTGTGAGTGTCTGGTGTTTATCCACCCTAGGAATGTCTACACAGCAACATAAAAACAGAGAACTGAAAAGATGCTGGGTTGAATTCTTTCACGGAAAAAACCAGTAACAAGTGTCTCCTGCTCATTGCCCTCCCCCACTGCTCATTGCCCCACCCACTGGGTACATGGGTTGAAGCTTTCCTGGACGATTTGAATTGGTCGGCTAATCTAGGTCAGTCCACTCAACTGAGAGGCTCAGGAACTCATACAAAAATGAAAGTCAGTTCGTTACACTGGAATGTTAATCAAATCTTGAAGTAAACCACAAGCTAACTCAACTGAACAATGTATTTTGGACTGAAGCTGAGGTATGTCCTTGTAACAGAAGAGCAAACTCAAAGACAGGCTTGCCTAGAAATTGCTCTTCCAAAGCACTGTTGTGGGATACAGAGTTCCCAGACTGCTGAGACAAACTGAATAGACATTTATGATGGGTTTTGAAGGGATTTTAGCCATCTGATATTTGAGTCCCTTTTTGCAGTAAGGTGCCTAAACCTGGGAATCTGCCACAGTCTATCTCAGAATTCTGAGCCTCACTTCCTCTCTCAGTGCCTCTGAGCCTCTTCAGTCAGAGTGGATAAGCTAAGATCTATGGCAGGATAGGAAACAAGGCCCCATCTTCCCAGCCTGGCTGCACAACAGCAAGGGGCAATGACCCACAGGATCCAGTCAAAGCAAAGCCTGACTCAGATAAGAGGCAAGGGAAGACAACCTCCCTGTAAACTGAGGAGGTGAGCCTGAGGTTAGTGATGCCCTGAGGGAAGGGACTGACACTGAACAGAAGCCTCTCAAACTGAAAGACAGAGACAGGATTTTCTGGCTAAGTCACTACAGTCTCTCAGGCTGTACCCAGGCCTGAAGAAGGTCTCTATCCTACAACTTACTTGTATGAACCAGTACACTTCTTTGCTGCTTAGACTAGTGTGAGCTTTCTAACCGAGTGAAAAGATTCGAAGCAGCCAGGCATAGTGGCACACACTATGTAATCACATCCACGTCTCAGGAGACTATGGCTAAAGGATTGTAAATTCAAAACCAGAACAGGCTACATAGGAGGACATTGTCTTTTAAAAAAAGAAAAAAGTCTAGGCTAGAGAGATGGTTGCTCTTCCAGAGGACCTGGGTCCAATTCTCAACACCCACATGGGAGCTCCCAACTGCCTGCAACTCTAGTTCCAGGGGACCTGACACCTCACAGAAGCACATCCAGGAAAAGCACCAATATGCATTTAACAAATACAAAAATAAGCCATTAAAATAATTATAATTTTTTGAGAAAAGTCCATATGCATTAGCTCTTAAAGAAACCGATCTGAAAAAGACAAAACATGACAAATCAGAGGCGCTGCCACTTGGTGAGGACTAGAGGGCAGGCTGGCAAGCCTCTGCGCTGCTCCTCTTCCTCCTCCAGCTGGCGGATTTGTCCCACCCCTCACTTGTTCACTGTGACTCACATGAAGACACAAAGGAGGGTTGGACAGGGTCAGTGTATGAAGGGGTTGATGCACATGCATGAAGACTTATGACCTGACACTACCTCAAGTTCAAGTGTGAAGGTGTGTGCCTGTAACCCCAGTGGAGACAGGGTGGAGGCAGGCAGACTGCAGGGCCTTGATACACATCAAGTGTAGCTGGAACTGTGAGATACCTTGTCTCCTGTGCGTGCATGTGTGCGTGTGCGTGTGTGTGTGTGTGTGTGTGTGTGTGTGTGTGTGTGTATGTGTGTGTGTACTAGAACGTGATAGAAGATTCCCAGTGTTGACCTCTAAAATCTATATATGCCCTCACAAGTGGGCACACCTACAAACATACATTCACACACAATATAAAATATATAAATAAGTAAAAGATACAAAGAAAATCACTCTATAAACTTGAGTGGAAAAAAAAATCACTCGACAAAAAAAAAAATCATTCTTCTCATAAGCCCAAGACATGAGCTACTCAGTCTTTAAGCTCTTGGCATCCATATCTGTCGAGAACTTAGAGGAAAAAAAATTAAAGCCAATGGAGCCAGAAGGAAGCAGCAGAAAGAATGGGAACTGGCTGAACACTCGGAGCTGCTTGCCACGTGCACTTCGGGTCAGCTTCTAGGCCCATTAGGGTGTGCCCACCCTCTGACACGTCTCCCTATCTCCTTAAGTGTGTACACCATGAGAGAAAAATGATAACTTCATTTCAAAATTACTTTCTCAACTGCTATTTTATAGACCTGAAGTAGTCCTAACCATAACATTATTACCTCGTTAGCGAGATTATGCTTGTTTTTACTGTTTTTATAACTGAGGTGTCAGGAACAAAATAAAAAAGACTGAGTTATTATGTTATAAATTCTGGAGTTTTCCAAAAGTTAGAACATCAGACATTTTCTGGTAAATAAAAGTCAGGGAAAGGCAAGGGAAGGCATTAATACCACCTTGATTCATGTGTCCATGGTGATTTTAATGGATTTTCTTGATGGCAGAATAATGACATTCTGGAGTTCTGAACAGTGTACTTGGAAGCACCTCTATTCTTCTGAGACCACACACTGAGGAGCTCACTCAGTCCAGAGGAGAGGCATGAGGAGTGGAAAGACAGAATAGACAGCTCCTTTTATGGATGCCCCAGTGTCTGAGGGTTTCTATCACTGCGGTAACACACTACAGCCAAAAAGCAATCTGGGGAGGAAAGGGTTATTTGGCTTACACTTCCAGTTCATGGTCCCTCATTGGAGGAAGTCAGGACAGAAACTCAAGCAGGGCTGGAACCTGGAGGCAGGAGCTAATGCAGAGGCCATGGAGGGGTGCTGCTAACTGGCTTGCTTCCCATGGCTTGCTCAGTCTGCCTTCTTATAGATCCCAGGACTACCAGCCTAAGAATGACTCCACCCACAATGGGCTGGGCCCTCCCTCACTGATCACTAGTTAAGTGCCTTACAGCTGGAGCTCATGGAGACATTTCCTCAATTGAGGCTCCTTCCCCTCTAGTGACTCTAACACGTATCAAGGTGACACACAAAATCAGCCAGTACACCCAGGAACTGGTCTACACTGGGCCACACTTGTGTTCACAACTGCATCCAGCAGCCCCTGGAACCTTGTACCAATATATCCAGTTCCTCCTCAGCAGCAAGTGAAGGTTTAGCCCTGACTCTGTGCTTCCAAGGATATCCGCACTCAGGCAAGAGTGCTGAGGCTATCCTCCATGTGAAATCTGCTCACTCGAGGCCTGACTGGCAGACTTCACACTGCTTCTTTCTCTGCTCACCTCCACCCTGTGAGACAAGCTGGCCTCTACCCTGTGAGACAAGCTGGCCTCTACCCTGTGAGACAAGCTGGCTGCCCCTATTTTCTACTTATCTTCATATTCAGCACAAGCAGAGAAAAAGTTCCATACTAGCTCAGGCCCAGGACTTCTCTGTCCTGGTTGGGTATCAAGTGCCCCTCAGAAGGGCTCACATATTGCAGGCTTGGTCCTTAGGTAGTGGTACTAATTTGGGAACATCTGGAAACTTTAGGCAGTGAGACCTCTAGCTGGAAGAAGTAGGTTACTGGGGGGCAGGCCTTTGAAAGCTTCTCCTCCTCCATCTTCTATCCTGCAGTTCCCAACTGCCATGGGGTGAACAGCTTTTGTATATCCTGCACTATCAGTCACCATGTTCAGTCTCACCACAGGCCCAGAACCTAAGAGGGGAGGATTCAGCCTGGGACCCTCTGAAACCATGAGTCAAATGTGTTTCCTGGTATTGCTCCTTGTGTATTTTGATTACGGCTACAGTAAGCTAACCAACACCTCTACTCTCCAATCTAGTTAGACATCCAAGCTGATGCCTAACCCCAACGGATGCAGGTACAGTAGACTGAACCACAAAGGGGACCAGGACAAAGGGGCTGTGTGTCCCTGCCCACACACAGGAATTCTAATACTTACCAGTCTAGACAAAGCTTTGGATCCCGCATAGATTATACCCACAAACAGCACTGAAGCAGGAAGCCACGTCAAAACATCAGACCTAAAAAGAAGAGAAATCATAATGCTTTTGCTACGTCATGTTTGAAAAGACCTCACCCCCATCCCCACCCCCAGAGGCACAGACTCCTTCCACCAAGGTTGTCTAAATATCCTTGGGGGTGCGACAAGTGACAGGTGCTCTTTATGGGCAGAGACAACAACACAAGAAATGGAGCCATTCAGCACACTGCTCTGTCACGTGACATCTACTCAGCACTCAGGAACACCTCAGACTGAGCGTGGATAGGCCTGCTGCTGCTCAGGAAAAGGATGCAGCTGATTTTCTTCAGTGGTGGTAGACCATTAATTTTCAAGTATACCAATAAGGTTTTGTTTTTTTTAAGACTGTTTACCTAAGATGCTTCAAACAGCTCCATGGAATTACAACTTTGAACCAAATACTTAGAAAAAAAGGTTTTTAAATAGCAAATCCTAGAACTTCAACAGGGCGGTCACACTCTGGCTTTTTCCCACTTTCACCTGGATTTTAGAGAGCCCCCAGGGCTTCGAAAAGCACACTTCTCTGGCTCAAGTTGACCATACTAGGATCCGACTTTTTATTATAGTCTAGAATCTCGTTCTCCTCAAAGTTAATAAATAAGCCATGTGTGGTGCGCACACCTTTAATGCCAAGCACCTGGGAGGCAGAGACAGGCCGATCTCTATGTTGGAGGCCAGCCTGATGTGTGCGTGTGTGTGTGTGTGTGTGTGTGTGTGTGTGTGTGTGTGTGTGTGTGT